>JAODAL010042209.1:0-35065 GCA_025379985.1 Phyllomedusa bahiana | reverse complement strand
TAGTTTGATTGATAGTTTTAGATAGATAGATTGATTGATATTTAGATAGATAGAAAAACAGAAGATAGATAGATTGATATGAGATAGATGGAAAAGATGTTTAAAAATTTGTTGGGTTTAGATAAAATAATAGATGAAGATTAATAAATAAATACAGAAAATAAAAGTTTGGGAAGATTGATAAAAAAGGGACAAATACTAAAATAGAGAAAGACAGAAAAAAGGGCAGACAAAAAGGGATAGATAATAGATAGATAGATAGATAGATTTTGGGAAGATAGTTAGATAGTTTAGATAAAAATATAAAAAAAATAAATATAGAGAATAAAAAGGGAAAGTTTAGAAGACAAATACAAGATAGTTTACAATATCTCACAAAAGTAAGTACACCCCCCCACTTTTTTTGTAAATCTTGGGCCCAAAATTTTTTTAAGGGGACAACACTGAAGATATAACATTTTGTTTAAAAAAGGAAAATTTTGCCCTTTTTAAAGCTTGTATAACACCGGGCTATAAATTTGTCTAAACTTTTTTGGCAACAAAAGTGATTAAAAACCCCTAAGTAAAATGGAAAAATTTTTTTGCCCAAAGGCAATTTTTTGTGGGGGTCATCTTTTTTTTCCCACATTTCCCTTAAAATTCTCTTGGGCATGAAGGTAAATAGAGTTTTTTGGCAGGTTGCAGCCTTTTGGGAATACCCCCTTTCCCTCCTCCTGATACTTTATGGAGCGGGTTGATGTTAGAAAATTTTGTGTTTCCTCCCCCTTTTTTCCTTTAAGGATGCCCCACCAAAATCTAAAAAGGGGTTTTTAGATTTTGAAACATGTTTGGGCCAGTCCCCCCCTTTTTACCCTCTTTTTCTTTGGAAAGGCAGTGCTTGCCCCTTTTGAGGTATTTTTGGAGCCCCGTTATCATGTTGGAACGTTGCCTTGAAGCCCAATTTTAAAGGGGAGGAGATCGTGCCCCGCTTCAGTATGTCCATCAGAACCTTTTTTGGCATTAAAGGGTTTGGGTCTTAATAAAACTGACCCTCCCCACAAAGGGCCCAGAATTTCCTGCAGCCCCAAACCATGGCACTCCCCCCACCCATGCTTGTTTGGGTAGGCAGGTTACACTTGTTTTTTGTACTCCTCACCTGGTTACTGCCCCATGCTTGAAAACCACTGAACCAAATAGTTTATCTTGGTGCCCTCATGACCAAAAAGGACAGGGTTTTTATTTAATCCTGGGGCTTAGTTTTGTTTTTGTCTTTTGCAAATTATTTGCTGCCCTTTCTTGAGCTCACCCTTAGAAGAGGCTTCCTTCGGAAACGACAACCATGAAAAGAAAAATTTTAAATTTCAGTGTGCGAAGTATGGTCTGAGCACGACAGGTTTCCCCCCCACCCCCACCCCTTTTAAAATATCGGGCAGCAATGCGGGCAGCACTGTATGTCTTTTTTGAAAGATAATCTTTGGTTTTGATGTGAGCAGGGTTGCACTCAATTTTGGTCGCCCCGGGTTTAGGGGGGGTTCTGAGTGGAACCTACTTGTTAAATTGCTGTTTGATGTTGCCCACCATGCTGCAGCTCATTTTCGGGGTGTTGGAAAACCCCTTTCACCAGGCTATATTTAAAGTAGAAAAAAAATTCTTTTTTTCAGATCCTCAGGGCAGTTCTTTGCCATGAAGTGCCAAGGGTTTAATTTCCAAATGAAACCCAAAATTTTAGAGAGGTGATAGCGATAAAAACCTAATTTTAAAAATACCTTTCTCCCCATTCACACATGATTGGAACACTAACAAAACATATGGGGAAACCCTGGAGAAAAAAATTTCAAATTTGGGGATAATTTGTCCTTTTTTAAACCCAAAAAGGGATCCTCACCCTTGTTTTAGAGGGTTTAAAACAAGATGGTGTGTTGAGTTATTTTTAAAACCACCAAATTTTTCACCCGTTATACAACTTCACATTGATACTTACACTGTTTATTAAAGGATGATCGAACCTGGTAGGAATGAGTACTTGAATAGTGTTGAGCGATTTTTAGACCAAAATTGAAATCAGCAAAGGTTTTTTTTGGGATCGAAAAATTTTTAGATCATGCGATAATTTAAAGGGTTAAAAAACTGTGCATCATTTTATTAAGATCGCGCCCCCTTTTCGGCGCTTTTCCTGTTAAATTTTTGCCCCAAACAAAAACAGAAATTTCCAGAATAGACAGGGTGGGTTGTTATTTCGACGTCATGGACTGGGGTGTGTATGGTTCGATTGGGTGGAAAAATTTACTGACCCCCGTATTAAAATAGGAAAAAAGCGTTTTCCCGTTTTTAGCCTCAGTGTTCCCCTTTCCCAGGGGTCTCATTGGAAAAGGAAAAGGCGCTTTGCTGTGGCCAAACAGCTCAGCAAAATTTTTTCTATTTCTGCACAAGAAACCTTACATTAGCTGTGGTTTCCCCTTTCCCAAAATTTTGTTAGATTAGAGATTTTAAGATTTTATGTAGTTAGCTAGAAATTTTTAAAAACAGCATCTAAACCCCTGTTTAAATCACGGGGGGGGCGGAGGGTTGGGGGGGCGGCCCCCGGGGCGAACACAGACAAGGGTCCCATTATAAAGAACACCCGGGGGTAAAAAATTCACCAAGAAATTAGTGTAGACATTGCACTGCAATATCTTTTTTTATTAACGTTTTTCAAGAAATATTTCCTGGGTTTTTGGGCAGGGCCCGAAATTAAAATTGGATAAACATCATTTTTTTAGTAACTGCGGGCCCCTTTTTTAGGTGCAAAACCCACTTTTATTATCAGTATTACATTTCAGATAGGTGTTATTTTCAAATTTTAAACCCCCTTTCCCCCTGGTTTTTATATATCCAAACCCTTTCAGTTAAATTTCAATCCGCAATCTTGTGTCGCACAGGTTTTTGTTTCCAAAAATACCGTGTATCATACGAAAACTAACAGATAGGTTTTTTGACTTTGCCACCCAGCTTTGGTTTATTGACGCAGAAACCACTAAAAAATTAAAACACAAATTTTATAGTCACCATAGGGGGAATTGAAAGGGGCAAAAAATACCGGTATTATCAAAACAAAACAGATACGTGTTTTTTGATTTTGCAACCCCACTTTGTTCATTCGCAGCATCCCCCCGTAAATCTTTAAAAAGCTATTTATAGTCACCACAGGTTTAAATTTAAAGGTGCAAAAAATACCGTTATATACGAAAACATAACAGATCGTGTTTTTTGCACTTTTTTCCCTCCTTTGTTGATAACACCCTTGCAGTTAAAAATTTTAAAACCCAAATTTTTTTTTTGATTTGGGGATTTGGAATAGCTGGATTTGCCGTCTTTATAAAAAAAGACTTTCCAAAAATATTCCATACCTTCCAAATTTTTTTTTTTTCAAAAATGGGCAAATCAGGTGGTAAGTTAGCAAAGAGGGGGGCGGAGGAGGGTACGAGAGAAGGGGGTCCTTCCAGTGCTGGGACAACACGAGCCACGGACGTCATTGCAGGCCTCGGCCCTTTACGCTGGGGCAGGCCCTGGAAAACAATAACGAACATCGCGCCAATCTGTCCTTCATGGTTAATGCAACCGATCCACAGTCTTACCTCCTCTCTCCCCGTCACGGCCCCAAATGTCGTCATCGCATCGTCACATGGATCAGCGGGTTTGGGGTATGCTTGGTCCAGAAAAGGGATAGTCAAGTCCATTCAACTAAAGGTGGTTGAAAGACTCCTTTTTTCCCGGCACTTTTTAAATCTGGGGTAAGCAGGTTTGGGGGCTCATGCTGGGCCAGGGCGGTAAAGTCAAAGTCCCCTTAAAATAAAATGGTGGTTGAAAGACCCTTTTTCTGGCACTTTAAACTGGAGTCTGCAGGTTTGGGGCTCATGCTGCGTTCCAGGACAGGGATATTCAATGTCCATGTTCAAGTAAGATGATGGTTCAAATCATACTGCCTTCTGGCACTTTTTAATTTGTGGGTCATGCAGGTTTAAGGGTCATGCTGTGGTACAAGACAGGGATAGTGAATGGTGTGTGACTTTTTTTCTGTGGCTTTTATAACCTAAGTGTGTTGCCTAAGATGTAGCACGTATCCATTTGACTGTTGTGGATGTTAATTCCAGCTTCTCCAGCCCTGTTTGGGTGTAATAATGAAGGTGTTGTTGCTCTCCCATAGACTTTAATGGTCATCGCTCATAATCGACTGCTCACTATCGAAAAACCTTATCGATGGTGGCCGACTATCGACTATCGCCCGATGTCGATAGCCAACGTAATCGCTCAACACTACTTGCAACCCCAAACATATGATATTAAAAATTCACAGCACTCAATAATGTTTCAAAAGATGTATTTATCTTGAGAAAGGGGTTTTCCAGTGCAACCGGAGGTCTCTGGGCAAAAGGAATGCTGCAGGACACAGAGGAGGTTGAGCCGGCCGCTCTCCTAGACGCGGAGAAAACAGCTGGCTCAACATTCCTTTTGCCCAAAGACCTCCGATTGTATATAAATATATATATATAGCCATATCTCCGTACTCCATCTTATACCGGTACATGTATTCACTACAATTAGTACTTTCCATGCCCTACTCTATATTCTCATCTTTCTTCCTAACAACCATTGCGATCCCTTATGAATAAGGTCTGCTTCTGACTGAAACGTCAAGGAAAGGACTAGATTACCCTATGTACCATCTTATTTTGTATAGAATGTAACATACAGTATCATATATACTGTAACAATTCCTGACAAACACTGCATTGTATATAGACATGTAAACCATTTTCTCAAGATAAATACAACTTTCGAAGCATTATTGAGTGCTGTGGATTTGTAATACTACTTGCATTGTATCACATTGTCATATCTTCAGTATTGTTCTATGAAAAGATATAACACAATATTTACAAAAAAGTGAGCGGTGTACTAACTTTTGTGAGCGATGATAGATAGATAGATAGATAGATAGATAGATAGATAGATAGATAGATAGATTTGAAATCCTAAGATGACTATAGCCATGGAGTATGCATAGGTGTGCTGCTCATAGACACATATTAATGTTTACTTGTAATTCAAGATGGTTTACATGCATTAGTTAAATAATTAATGCCTTTGGTGCCACCTTGTGGCCTTTGTTTGTAAGGTTTTACAAATGATATTGTTTCCTGTTTAAGAGGAAGTTCTTTGCATTATGGGTAGATGACTCATTTCACCTCATGTCTGCACAGAAGACATCAGCCATCTCATCTCTGCTCTTGTTGAAGCATAGTTGGTAAGCTGTTCAGTTGTGGAAATGTCTAGCTATACCTAGCTTCATAAGCACTGCTAGTACAGTTTAGAACTTGTATGTAGTTACGACAGATTATAATGTGCTGTTATTTAGATAGACCTAGGCATGTTGTCCACCATGTAATGTTTACTGTATTTCTACCTTGTACACTGTTTTTATGTTTGTTACAAACAGCATATGTGTATTCTAATGTACATTTTTGTTTGTCCATCAGTTTTACCCGATCCTACATCCTGTTAATAAAACTACAGACTTCAAACACGGTCGTAATCATTGACAAGTAGGAAGGCGTTTAGCTGCCTGTCGAGCTCCACATAGACCCCGGGGGTACGTGAAGTGGGGGCAGGACAGTAAAACAACTGCTAAAAACAAGAGGAGAAGATTCAGACTATACAGAGGTCAGCCACGTGCACGCATTCACCTGCAAGCAAGCAACACAGCGATCTCTAAACAGTCACACCATGTCACAAAGTCACACATCTTCTCTAAAGACAAGATCAAGAGCCAGCTCCTCCAAAGCATCATCTGTCGGCAGTGCAGCCGCCATCGCCCGCGCAAAGGCTGAAGCAGCAAAGGCTCGAGCTGCTTTTGCTGAACAAGAGATGCAACTGAAGTTACAGCAAGCATCCCTGGAAGCAGAGAGGGTACGACAGCAAGCAGCCCTGGAAGCAGAGAGGGTACGACAACAAGCATCCCTGCAAGCAGAGAAAGCACAACAAGAGGCCTCATTAGAGCTGGAAAGGACACGCCTGCAAGTAACACTGGAGAAGCTCACTATTGAGAAAGAAACAGCAGCCGCCATAGCTGAAGCAGAAATCTTAGAAGCAGCTGCATCTCCTGGTAGTGACCACAGTGGACACAGCAATGTGCTTGGCCTAGAGCAAAGCCCTCAAGATCCACTACAGCGCACTTCAGAGTACGTCCATCAACACTCCATTAGCAGCTCTCAGCCTGCTCAAGAAACCAAAGATATCATCGCTGAGCCACCCCAAAGACATCCTATCCTGCAGCAGGGAACTAATTCCAGACCACAGTTCTACAAGCAAGAGGATGCAGAGCAGCATGATACAGATCAAGTGGACTTCACCCCTCAACAAAGAATCCATTCTTCATTCCAGCACAGAGGAAGTCTCTTCACCCCTAAAGGGTATGATACTGACAGGACTGATGCAAAGATTCCTAAAAGGTATGATCATACACCTCACTCACACCAGAACAATTCTCCAGCGACCCATTTCAGGGCCAATCAAGCCACAACGGACTTTGCTAAGTTCTTTGCTCGACGTGAGCTGGTCAACAAAGGACTTGTAAAGTTCAGCGATCGTCCAGAAAACTATAAAGCTTGGCGATCCTCTTTCCAAAATACAATCAGAGACTTGGAGATGTCATGTAGGGAAGAGTTAGATCTCCTAGTAAAGTGGCTCGGAAATGAATCTGCTGAGCATGCTAAGAGAATAAGAGACATTAACGTAAATTACCCAGAAACAGGTCTTAAAATGATCTGGGGAGTAGACTAGATGAGTGTTATGGTTCAGCAGAGGCTATAGAAAGCTCATTGTTCAAAAGAATTGATGACTTCCCTAGAATAGCCAGTAAGGGATACCAGAAACTTAGAGAACTAAGTGACTTGTTAATGGAACTACAGGTTGCCAAAGCAGATGGAGATCTACCAGGACTTGCATTTCTTGACACAGCCAGAGGTGTCAACCCTATAGTACAAAAGCTTCCTTACAACCTACAAGATAAGTGGCTCACACATGGGTCCAGGTATAAACAAGCTCACAATGTACCATTCCCTCCATTTAGTGTGTTTGTGGACTTTGTTACACAGCAAGCAAAGATTAGAAATGATCCTAGCTTTGATTTTACAATGTCATCTGTCACTCCTCCTGGTCTTAAGCATCATAGAACACCAGTGACCGTTCACAAAACCAATATCTCTCCTACAGATTACTCTCACAGGTCTTCAAACTCCTTTTACCAGGATGCCACGATCAAGGATCCCAGTAAGCAGTGTCCCTTGCACAGGAAACCACATTCCCTACTGAAATGCAGAGCCTTCAGGGAAAAGTCGATGGAAGAACGCAAAACCTTCCTCAAAGAGAAACAACATATGCTACAAATGTTTCTTGTCGAACATCTCACTTTGCCAAGGACTGTAAGGTCAGTGTAAATGTACAGAATGTGACAGAACAGATCACAACACAGCTTACACCCTGGTCCAGCCCCATGACTTTCCACATGCAGAAAGCACTGAGGAACATGATGAAGGAGAGAGTAATGCTAGTACCGATACACCAGCAGTTACTTCACAATGTACAGAGGTCTGCAAAGGACTCACAGGTGGCAGGTCCTGCTCCAAATATGCCTAGTCAGAGTCTATCCAACAGGCCACAAAGACAAAGCAATCAAGATCTATGCAATTCTAGATGACCAAGTAACAAGTCTCTAGCCAGATCTGCTTTCTTCGAAATGTTTAACATCAAAGGACCCAGCTCTCCCTACTCACTAAAGACATGTGCAGGTACTGTTGAGACGGCGGGGAGGAGAGCTACTGGATACCAGGTAGAGTCTATTGATGGTCTCACCTGCTTGCCCTTACCTACCATAATCGAATGCAACCAGATCCCAGACAATAGGGCTGAAATCCCTACACCAGATGTTGCAGAATATCACTCCCATTTGAGGCGTATAGCTCATCTTATACCAGAACTTGATGATCAAGCACAGATAATCCTACTCCTTGGTAGAGATATCTTGAGAGTTCACAAAGCTAGAAGCCAAATTAATGGTCCTCACAATGCTCCATATGCCCAGAAACTTGATCTAGGATGGGTCATTATAGGAGATGTTTGTCTAGGGAATGTGCACAAACCGACCTTTGTTAACAACATGCTTACCAACACGCTAGAGAATGGACGCCCTTCTCTTTTCCAACCGTGTGAAAATAATTTCCACCTCAAAGAGCTACCACACAGCTTTCAAATACCATGTCCCTTCATAGGCTCTCCATGTGACAATTATGCCTGTGACAGTGACCAAGACCATTTGGGATGCACAGTTTTCCAGAGAACTAAAGAGGACAATCAGGTAGCAATGTCATTTGAAGATAAACTATTCCTAACAATAATGGAGCAAGGAATAACCAAAGACAATTCCAATCATTGGGTTGCTCCTCTTCCCTTCAGGACTGTGAGACCACGTTTACCTAACAACAGAGAACAAGTTTACAAACGCTTCATTTCTCTCACACGTAACTTTCAGAGAAAACCAGATATGAAAGACCACTTTTTTACATTCATGGAGAAGATTTTTGAGAATGGTCATGCAGAGATAGCTCCTACTTTAAAAGACTCTGAGGAGTGCTGGTATCTGCCCATATTCGGAGTATACCACCCAAAGAAACCAGGTCAAATAAGAGTAGTGTTCGACTCCAGTGCCAAGCACGATGGTGTGTCATTAAACGATGTCCTTCTGTCAGGGCCAGACCTGAACAACCGACTCCTTGGAGTACTTCTGCGCTTTCGTAAAGACTCTGTTGCGTTTATGGCTGACATCCAACAGATGTTCCACTGCTTCCTGGTCAAAGAGGAACACAGAAACTTTTTAAGATTCTTCTGGTTCAGAGACAATGATCCTTCCAAAGATCCCATAGAGTATCGCATGCGGGTACATATCTTTGGTAACAGCCCTTCACCTGCCGTAGCCATTTATGGGCTCAAACATTCCGCTAAGGAGGGTGAGAAAGAATATGGATCAGATGTTAGACACTTTGTAGAAAAAGATTTTTACGTGGATGACGGTTTAAAATCACTACCCACAATTGAGGCTGCAATCAGTCTTCTCAAAAGAGCCCAAGAAATGCTTGCCAATTCAAACTTAAGACTTCATAAAATTGCATCCAACAGTAAAGAATTAATGGAAGCCTTTCCAACACTTGACTACTCAAATGACTTAAAAGACTTAGATTTGAGTACCGACACTCTTCCTATGCAACGTAGTCTTGGACTTCTCTGGGATTTACAGTCTGACACCTTTACGTTCCAAGTAAGCAAGGAAGAAAAACCGTTTACCCGAAGAGGAGTCTTGTCTACCATAAACAGCTTGTATGACCCTTTAGGATTTGCGGCTCCTGTCACTATTCAAGGTAAAGCAATACTCAGAGACTTAACCCGTGATACTTTAGACTGGGACGACCCAATCCCTATTGAAAGAAAAGAACAGTGGATACAATGGAAGAACTCTCTAACTGCTCTATCTAATCTTCATATTGCAGTTCATATGCACCATGTTCCATCCACTGAAATTCAAATACAAAAAACTCTGTGTGTTTTCTGATGCTTCTGTCAAAGCTATTGCTGCTGTAGCCTATTTGAAGACAATAGATGTCAAAGGACAATTCTACATTGGATTCGTCATGGGCAAAACAAAACTTTCACCACTCCCTGAACACACAATACCCAGACTAGAACTTTGTGCTGCAGTATTAGCAGTTGAGCTTGCCGAACTGATCACAACAGAACTGAACATGGAAATAAAAAATGTGAGTTTTACACAGATAGCAAAGTAGTCCTGGGCTATATTACAATGAAACAAGCATTTTTATGTCTATGTCAACAAATGGTAGTTACGAATCAGAAGGTTAACCTGTCCAAAACAATGGCATTTTGTACCTACAGACCATAATCCTGCAGACCAAGCAACTAGATCTACAGCTGCTAACCAACTAAAAGATACAATCTGGTTTACAGGTCCTGCACTTCTGTACAACTCAGAGCACAACACCACAAATCTTGAGAAATTTGAACTAGTGGATGTAGACACAGATACTGAAATCCGTCCTCAGGTGTCAACGTTGCATACAGAAGTTACAAGCAGCAGACTCAAGTCTCATAGATTTAGTAGATTCTCTACCTGGAAATCACTTATTCGAGCCATCACCTACTTAACCCACATGGCACGTTCTTTCAAAAATGCCTTGACTACGCATACCAATGACTGTCAATCCCGTAGAAACGAATGGCCTCTAGGATTTATCACCAAAACACTCCCAAGCGAAGACGGAAGCATACGCAAAGTAGAGGTCAAGGTGCATAGGCAGAATGAGACTAAACTGTTCCTCAGACCAGTTACTGAACTCATATTACTGTTTTCTCCTGAGGACTCTGTTAGTGGCATCATTTGACGCCAGGCGGGGAGTGTGCTGCTCATAGACACATATTAATGTTTACTTGTAATTCAAGATGGTTTACATGCATTAGTTAAATAATTAATGCCTTTGGTGCCACCTTGTGGCCTTTGTTTGTAAGGTTTTACAAATGATATTGTTTCCTGTTTAAGAGGAAGTTCTTTGCATTATGGGTAGATGACTCATTTCACCTCATGTCTGCACAGAAGACATCAGCCATCTCATCTCTGCTCTTGTTGAAGCATAGTTGGTAAGCTGTTCAGTTGTGGAAATGTCTAGCTATACCTAGCTTCATAAGCACTGCTAGTACAGTTTAGAACTTGTATGTAGTTACGACAGATTATAATGTGCTGTTATTTAGATAGACCTAGGCATGTTGTCCACCATGTAATGTTTACTGTATTTCTACCTTGTACACTGGTTTTTATGTTTGTTACAACAGCATATGTGTATTCTAATGTACATTTTTAGTTTGTCCATCAGTTTTACCCGATCCTACATCCTGTTAATAAAACTACAGACTTCAAACACGGTCGTAATCATTGACAAGTAGGAAGGCGTTTAGCTGCCTGTCGAGCTCCACATAGACCCCGGGGGTACGTGAAGTGGGGGCAGGACAATAGGGCTACAACTTGCAGTTAGGTCTCAGTTCTACCTCTTGAGAGAACCTAAAGAGGGGTGTATTAGAACGGCCTGACCAGTTTAAGTATCAGTGATCCTCCATTTCTAGCTCCTGTCTTTCATTACTGCTTAAGTAATTTGTTGATCATTAGTATACTTTCTCCTCCTGAGACCTGACACTGTTCTCACCACTTGACAGACTCTTGTTAACATAGAATCTCTTCAAAGTGTTTACTATCACATATTCTGCCAATTTTTCTAGTCCTGTCTTGCCAACGATTCCTCACTTTTAATATTTCCATATAGACAGGCCAGAAAAAGAACCTCCATTTATTTCAATGCATGTCCAGCTACGGCTCCAGTATAATCAAAGTCTTCCTGTTTGGTCATTGCATTCCATGGACACGCTATAGAATGATATATCGAGTGATCATTGCTGAAGACATCTAAGTAAAAGTTTACAAATGGATCAATCCTTAAAGGTATACTCAAATATTAAAAGAAGATTTTTCAGTAGGAGACGTTTCCTTAGACTGCAGCCGGCTGTGTATTGGATGTCACCTCGCTCTACTGTGGATACAAATATTCTGACAAGTGGTTCTTATTTGCAAAAAAAAAAGGTTCTTTTCGTGGCAAAAATCCCGCCCAAAAGCGAAGCAATAAAAAAAAACCGCCCCGTGCTCTTTGAAACCTAAAAAGGTCTAAAAATAAGGTTCACAAAAAAGCTCAGCTGATTGATGTAACAAACAACGCGTTGGAAAGGTGCGTGCCCCCTAGGTTTGTTTGAAGTATTGAGATTCACACAAAACCCATCATTTTTCCGGATTTGGCGCTCAAAACAAAAAAAGAAAGCCCTGGAAAAAGTGAGATGGAAGGGAGATAAAAAGGGGGGGAAAGGAGATTTTTAATTTCTAGTCCGGACTAGATGAAATGATAGAGACGCCAACATCTGAAGGTCAAGCAGATTCTGTCTGACACTGGTAAATCCGACATGAACAACAATTCACTCTTCATCCTTAATTCTCAATGCACACTCCAACATTCATTATTCATTTTTCAAAAATGATTACTTGTTTATTACGCCATTGTATTCATTTACATTCCGGCATTGTCCTTATATCAAGTTCTGTCGTCCATCTTATACATGCTTTCCCAATGGATGTTTATATCTGTAGCTCCTCTGGCTCAAATCGATGTGCATAGACTTCTGCTATGTTTCGGGGCGCACCCCATTTATAAATTAACGAGTAATCATTTTTGAAAAATGAATAATCATTGTTGGAGTGTGCATTGAGAATTAAGACTGGTTGCATTTGGGTGAAGGAAGGCTTGTATTACACATAAGAAACCTAAGATAATAGGAGTATAAAAGAAAAAGGTCTAAAGTGCATAAGGTGTTTGAGAACAACCATTCACTCTAAACCTCACCGAACCACTCACCCAATTACACACTGCAAATCACACAACTACCACTCACCTACTGTGATATTCTCTTCTTCTAACAGGACATGCTGTATACATTTACAGGATGCAGAATAAATAGACCTCACACCCATCAACCAGAAAATGAAATATTCTGTAATTAATATTGTATTATTATTCTGTAGGCCTCTCTTGTGTCACCAGGTGTGGGCTCCATAAGACCTTCAGAGGTGTCCTCTAATATCTGGAATCAAGACATTAGCAGCAAATTTATTAGGTCCTGTAAGTTGTGAGGAGCGACCACTATGCAGTGCCATTAGACAATTTTACCATAGGTAAGCTTAAACTCATTTCCTCCAATATAATAATACTTGTAATACACAACTTTTAATGATCATTACTATAAAAAAGGAATACAAAAGTCTACATGAACTACATTAAAAATCATTGAAAAGGGACTCTTAGTCACATATCTGAGTATCTGACTAACTCTTGCATGGAAGATAAACAGGCAAAATACCCGTCAACAAAATAAAGGGGGAAAAAGAGTTGGCAACCCCTTATATGCTCAATAGCAATCGCAATATCAGTCTCCTCAGTGTAAAAAAGGCATTCATGAGACGTCCCTAATAAAGATAATACCCGCTATTTAACTATAAGGGAAAGTGAATTGCCTGCACAGTGATAGCTTGGACCTGTCTAATCCATAATTGCTGATAGATATCAATAAAGTCTGGTACTAGAGAATTAACTATGACCAACTGCAGTTGGACCACAGGTTCTTTTGCTGAAATAAATGTCCTAACCTCCCGTACATGTCTCTCCATAGCAGTGGTGTCATTATTAATAATAATAATAATAATAATAATTTTTATTTATATAGCGCCAACATATTCAGCAGCACTTTACAATTTGGAGGGTGTAGGTACAGACAAAAAGACATACATTGCACAATGAAAAGCTACTTACAGATGAGACACAAGGTGTGAGGGCCCTGCTCGCAAGAGCTTACAATCTATTAGGGTGTACGGGAGAGATGAAGGGTAAGAAGTGCTAGATTTACAATGGTCCAGCCATATGACATAAATATGGGGTTGTTTTATGTAGAATTCAGATTAACCTGCCACCCAGACAGTACATCTATATACAGTTAAGTGCCGAAAATGAGTGCGCTGGCGGGTGAGGGGGTGTGGGGGAGGGTTAGCCATTAGGGATTCTGGTAGGCCAGAGTGAGAAGATGTATTCTCACAGCCCTCTTAAAACTACAAGGGTTGTGAATGTGCCTGATCAAGCGCCGTAGCATGTTCCAGAGAACTGGTGCCGCACGTGTGAAGTCTTGAAGACGTGCATGGGAGGTTCGGATGATTGAGACATGTACTCTGATATCATCAGCAGAGCGGAGAGATCGGGTAGGGTGGTAGACAAAGATGAGGGAGGAGATGTAGGGAGGAGCCGCACTGTGGAGAGCTTTATGGGTGAGTGTGATGAGTTTATGTGGTATTTTATACTGAATGGGCAACCAGTGCAATGACTGACACAGGGTAGAGGCATCAGTATAGCGGCTGGAAAGAAAGACAAGCCTGGCTGCTGCATTCAGGACAGATTGGAGAGGGGAGAGTTTACAGAGAGGGAGACCAGTAAGCAAAGAGTTACAGTAGTCAAGAAGAGAAAGAATAAGAGCAACAATCAAAGAGAGTTTGAGTGTCATTAGGGGGAAGAGGCTCTATGGAGTGGACTTGTTTTTCCAGCACATCCCACAAATGTTTGTGGTGAGATCTGAGGAATTTGCAGACCAAATTAACACTGTGTGTTCCTCAAACCAATGAAGGTCAGCAGGGGGAATTATAATTCTGAAAGTGGCTACAGCCATAAGATAATACTGTTGCTGTGAAGGGGTGTATTTGGTCTGCAAAAATGTTTAAGCCAGTGGTACGTAATATGTCATAGTTACATCCACATGAATGCCAAGACCCAAGCTTCCACTACCCAGTGCATCACACTGGGGAGCATTTATCAAGGCAGTTGCGCCAGAATTCAAAATAATTGTTCAAAGAATGTAAATCACACACCTAGTTAGGTCATTGGGTGCTCAGTGGAATGGCTTCCAGTCCAATAGATGTAAAAGTAGTTAATTCACAGCACTTCTTATATGATCAATGTATGGGGAACTAATTCTATATATATACTTCTTATATGATCAATATTTAGGGAACATGAAATGACAAAAAAAACCACAATTTTGCCATGTAGAATTTTTTCTTCTTCTACGGTGTTCAATGTATGGGAAACCAATTATATATATATTGTGTTTTTTTTTTGTCATTTCATGTTCCCTAAATATTGATCATATAAGAAGTATATATATAGAATTAGTTCCCCATACATTGAACACCGTAGCAGAAGAAAGAATTCTACATGTCAAAATTGTGGGATATATATATATATATATATATATATATATATATATATATATATATATAGTGGCAGAGTCACCATAGGTGGTCGCATGGTGTTGCCACTAGGTGGCGTATGTCAGGAGACCCACTAGAAATGTGCCACCGAGGGCCTGGTCTTGGTGGGGGAAGCCAGGTGTTGTTGGTCAGCAACACTAGGTTGCTGACACCTATAAATAGTACGACTGATGCCCAGCTATTATGGGCTGACTTTTCCCGGAACAGCTGCAGATGGGTAGGTGGCTGTTCCCACGTTCTGGTTCCAGGATTTAACAGACCTATAAAAAGCTTGTCTCTCCAGGTGATCAGGGGGGCATGGTTGCTTCCTGGCAGTGTGGAGTAGCAAAGGAGCCAAGGAGAAGGGTTCTTGCCCCAGAGGCTAACCAGTGGAGCCTGGTGGAACTGTCTGTTCTGACTGGACACCAGGTTCAGACCCCATATAGAGAGGGAATCTGCATGTGCAGTTAGAGGCCAGACGGCTGAGGTTATTTTGATGCTGTTTTGTAATCTGGTAATTCCTTTGCTTCAATAAAGCTGTTTGAGGCCAGTTTTAAACTGAAGCCCTGTGTCTGAGTGCCATTACGTTTCTGAAAGCGGTGATGCAGGAGCTAAAGTACCCCCAGGATGGTCCAGGAGGGCATCCAGACGATAGTGGATCATCACAATATCTATATATTGTGGCAGGGTGACTAAGAGTAGTTGCCTGTTTCTCGATAAACAATAGCAGATATCAGTATTGCAAAAATGTTAAACATTTATTAAAAAGTCGCATACATATAAGACTCAAATGGTAACAACTTGTTACTTGCGATTAGTAGTGATGGCAATCCATATTAAGCGGCAGAAACAATTCAAAACACGATTCCGTGCTGCGATGCTGCGACCGCATAGCCTGGCTACTCCATCTTGGAGTGCGGACCCTTCTGACAGCTCGGCGTGGCGCAAGGCGCGTGCGACATTTCGGGAGAAACCTCCCTCTTTTTCAAGCACCTTTGAGAAAGGGGGAGGTTTCTCCCGAAACGTCGCACGCGCCTTGCACCACGCCCGCCTGTCAGAATGGTTTGCACTCCAAGATGGAGTAGCCAGGCAATGCGGTCACAGCATCGCAGCATGGAATCACGTTCTGAATTGTTTCTGCCGCTCACTATGATCCGCAAATAACAAGTTGTTACTATTGGAGTCTTAAATGTATGGGACTTTTTAATAAATGTTTAACATTTTTGCAATATTGATATCTGCTATTGTTTATCGACTACTGAATGAAGGTTGAGGATCCTTCACATAGCAGACTATATGGTGCGGCGTTAAAGTTATATTAGCTACAGCATGATTATTAGTTGCCTGTTTCTGCCACTAGGTCGAGTCATCCTGGTAGAGACGTGCCACCAAGAGCCTGGTCTTGGTGGGGGGAGCCAGTGGTTATCTGTCAGCAACACTAGGTTGCTGACAGCTGTATGTAGCATGGCTGATATCCAGCCATTATGGGTTGGCTTCCCCGGAACAGCTGCAGATGGGTGGGTGGCTGTTCCCACGTTCCAGGTCCCCAGGTTCCATGTCTGGTTTTGGGCCAGTCTCTGGATGGCTATAAAAAGCCTGTCTCTCCAGGTGATCAGGAGGCGTGATCTGCCACCTGAGAGTGGAGCAACAGAGGAGCTGGAGGAGAGCTCTGGCCCCCAGAGGCTTTAGGGAAGCCTGGAATCCAGTGAGAACACTGTGACTTTGAGGTGCTGTGCGATAGGCACAGACCTCTGAACAGAGAGGGTCTCTGTATGTGAGCAAGTAGCCAGACGGCCAAGGATTTATTTTTATGTTTTGTTTTTCTGTGAAAACGGTGCCTCAATAAAACTGGCTGAGGCCAGTCTGAAATAACCCTGTGTCAGAAGATCCTTTAGCCAATACTGTTCTACCAAGGACGACGATCCTAAAGCCAAGCGGGAAACCCCAGGACGGGCCAAGCTGGCATCCCAGAGCTAAGCGGCAGCTTACTATATATATATATATCTATATATATATATATATATATATATATATATATATATATACACTACACGGCCACTTTATTAGGTTTCACCATGTTAGAACGGGTTGGACCCCCTTTTGCCTTCGGAACTGCCTCAATTCTTCGTGGCATAGATTCCACAAGGTGTTGCAACGATGCTCAATTGGTACCAAGGGGCCCAAAGGAGTGCCAAAAAAATATTCCCCCAACATGACACCACCACCACCTGCCTTAACCGTTGATACACGGCTGGATTGATCCTTGCTTTCATGTTGTTGTTGCAAAATTCTGACCCTACCATCCGAAGTCGCAGCAGAAATCGAGACTCATCAGACCAGGCAACGTTTTTCCAATCTTCTACTGTCCAATTTCGATGAGCTTGGGCAAATTGGAGCCTCAGTTTCTGTTCTTAGCTGAAAGGAGTGGGACGGTGTGGTCTTCTGCTGCTGTAGCCCATCTGCCTCAAAGTTCGCCGTACTGTGCGTTCAGAGAGTTTCTTCTGCCCCCTTGGTTGTAACGGGTGGCTATTTGATTTCACTGTTTGCCTTTCTATCAGCTCGAACCAGTCTGCCCATTCTCCTTTGACCTTGGCATCAACAAGGCATTTCGCCCACAGGACTCCCGCTCACTGGATTTTTTTTCTTTTTCGGCCCATTCTCTGTAAACCTAGAGATGGTTTGTGCGTGAAAATCCCAGGAGATCAGCAGTTTCTGAAATACTCAGACCAGCCTTCTGGCACAACAACCATGCCACGTTCAAAAGGGACTCAATCACCTTTTCTTCCCATACTGGGTGCTCGGTTTGAACTGCAGAGATTGTCTTGACCATGTTACATGCCTAAATGCACTGAGTTTGCCGCCATGTGATTGGTGATTAGAAATTAAGTGTTAACGAGCAGTTGGACAGGTGTACCTAATAAAGTGGCCGGTGAGTGTTTAATATTATATATATATATATATATATATATTTTATTTATTTTATAGACTGAACTACGTAGAAGAAGAAAAAATCCTACATGCCAAAATTGTGGGGTTTCTTGATCATTTCATGTTCCCTAAGTATTGTAATAAAAGGTGATCGATAGTTTGTAGAAAATTTGCCCCATTCCTCCTGACAGAATTGGTGTAACGGAGCCATGTTTGTCGGTCGCCTTGCTTGCACCTCCTTTTTCTGCTTTGGTCATAAATTTTCAATAGGATTGAGATCAGGGCTTTGTGATGGCCACTCCAAAACATTGACTTGGTTTTCCTTAAGCCACTTTGTAAACAGTTTGGCAATATGCTTCCGGTCATTGTCCATTTGGAAGACCCATTTCCACCCAAGCCTTAACTTCCTGGCTGATATCTTGAGATGTTGCTTCAGTTTTGCCACATAATCTTCTTTCCACATAATGCCTATATTGTCTATTTTGTGACATGCAGCAGTCCCTCCTGCAACAAAACAACCCCACAACATGATGCAGATATATATATCCACACATCAGTTTCTCGTACATATAATGTCCTGTGGTCTGACAGAACTAAAATTGATCTGTTTGGCCATAATGACCTTCGTTCCGTTTGGTGTGAATTGGGAGAAGCTTGAAGCCTAAGAACACCATCCCAACTGTGGAAGTTAAGGCTTGGGTGGAAATGAATCTTCCAAATGGACAATGACCCAAAGCATACTGCCAAACTGGTTACAAAGTGGCTTAAGGATAACCAAGTCAATGTTTTGGAGTGACCATCTCAAAGCCCTGATCTCAGTCCTATTGAAAATGTATGGCAAAAGCAGAAAAGGCAGGTGCGGGCAAGGCAACCTACAAACATGGCTCAGTTATACCAGTTCTGTCAGGAGGAATGGGACAAAATTCCTACAAAGTACTGTGAGAAGCTTGTGGAAGGATATCCAAAACGTTTGACCCAAGTCATACAGATTAAGGGCAAGGCTACCAAATACTAATGAAATGTATGTAAACTTTTGACTTTACAGAAACTAATAAAAATGCCTTAAAAAATTCTCTCTCTCTGTCATTATTCTGGCATTTGACAAATATTAATCATTTTGGTAATCCTAAATTACTTGACTTGACCACTATTGGGTGCAATACAGAAGGGTGTACAAAGATGGTGGTACCATCATTTCTTGCCTAGGACCTTTATAAGGCTTCCAGACACCATGTTAAAAGATAGGCACCCTTTCTCATCCATTTAGATGCCATGGTTGCGATTGCCACGGTGTCTAAATGGTTATACAGCAAGTAATGAAGATGGCTGCAATTAGCAGCTGACACCAGCCTCCTATGCAGCAGGATTACTAAATTATCCCGCTACATAGAATCATACTAGCAGTGTTGGTAAGGGGTAAAAAACCAAGGGTCACATGTATGAAAACTTCACCCCTTTCATTTCATATAGTGTTCTGGAAAAATTAGAGGGGGCGCGATGATTGGTTGCTATGGGCGACAAAGAAAGTCTTACACCTACACAGTTTTCATACATGAGGCCCCAAGTGTGAGGCTACCCGAACTTCTGAATGATCACACGCAGTACATTACCTACTTTGAATACTTAGTTTCATCATTGAATATGAATAGAATTGCCATAAATTGTCAATCCAGTATAAAGCTGCAGGAAGGGAACACTTTGTTCAGATCTTCAATTTATAGCAATTCAGTCGCAGACCAGCCTGTGGCACTGTTTAATTTAATATGGTCGGGGTGAAATCTGGCATCAGGAGATATGCAGACACCGTTGTTTGCAAAATCAGCATCATATGAAGATACAGAACTTTTCTGTCTGCTTGGTATCTACTTGATTAGTAGCTGTAGGAAGTTTTCATGTTTGCATTGGTTTCCAGCTATTATTTATTTATTTCTCATTGCACATATATCACCAACGTATTCTATAGAGATTGTCATTACTCATGTCACTCTTTCTCCCAGTGGGTCTAGCAATGCACACTACAGCTAATTAGCCCCCCAAGTATGTTTTGCCATTGTGGGACTAAGCCAGAGTATCTAGAAGAAACGCACGCAAACACACAAAAACATAAGAGACTCTATGCAGATGTTGTCCCTAGCTGCAGCAGTCACCAATCTCAATCCATTCTCTAACATATATTTGGATTATCTTGCTGACATTTTGAGCATCTGCCACAGATTCTATTCCCATTGACTAGAAAATTGTTTCTTTATGCAGCAGTATTTATAATGGACACCTCAGAGGATCTATTGGACTTCAATGGAAGACCAGAAGGTCCATTTGGCCTAGTGGTATGGCTTGTGTGACCAATCCGGCATTGTGTTTTCCATGGATATGAGAAACCCTGGTGCAGAAGTGAATAGAACATGTGTATGCTCAGGGACAAGAACTGATGAAAAGACAATCTCTGTGAATGATTGTGAAAATATATTTGTTATTTATACAGTCATGAGAAAAAGAAAGTACATCCTCTTTGAAGTCTATGGTCTAATATATCAGCACATAACAAATAAAAACCTTAGAAGGTCTTAAAATTAAGCAAATACAACCTGAGATGAACAATAACATATGGCAAATTACACCTTGTCATTATTTGTTTAACGAAAACTAGGACAAAATACAGAAGCTGTGTGTGAAAAATTAATTTCCCACCCCTACTGCTTCCATAGAAATTAAGAGGGTAAGTAGCAGCCTGGTGCTGCTAATCAAATGCTCTTTATTAATCGATCATCAGCAAGTGTGACTATCTCTACGTCTAGATTGCTGGTTGAAGCATTCAGCGGTGTGTTAACACAATTCTAAGTAGGAAAGATATCAGCAATGACCTCAGAAACTAATTGCTGCTTCTTATAAATCTCCTAAAGGTTATCGACCCATAGACAAATGTGAAGTCCATCATTCTGTGATGAGAAAGAATATTCACATGTGGACAAAACTTCCCAGGAGGGGACATTCCAGGAAATTCACCTCAAGGTCAGACTCATAGAAATTTCCCAGAAAACCAAGAGCTACATCCTAGTAGTAGGGTTGCCAAGAGAAAGCATCTTATTTTGAAAAGGAATATGGCAGCATGAGTTAAGTTTGCAAAGTTACGTCTTAACAGCCCTAAGACTTCTAATATAATGTCCTTTGGACAAACAAGACCACACTGGAGATGTTTGGCCATAATTCACGACATCATATTTGGCGAAACATCATATTAGCATAAACCTTATACCTACTACCAAGCACTGTTGTGGAGTGATTATCATTTGGGGTTGTTTTGCAGCCACATACCTGAGCACCTTGTAAAAATTGAGTAAACCATGAACTTCCTTACATACCAAAGTATTCTAGAGTCAAATGTGAGGCCATTTATCCAACAGCTAAAGCTTGGGCAAAACTGGGTCATATGTCTACACCACGACCCAACTAAAAGGCTGTGGTTGGGCCTTAAAGGGGTTGTATCATTTCATTAAATGGCCTTCAGAATAAGGGGACAGTGAAAACAAATAACTTTGCAATTAGATGTCATTAGCAAAGCTGTCTTTGTTATCACAGTTTTCCCCTTTTCTTCTGTTTCTGTTTACACTGATATCCAGTGCTAGGCGGATCCCTCCTCCTTGCATTTCACTAGGTGAGAGCTCGCTTACATTCTGTTCGGCCCCCGGTCGTATTCACAGGAGCGAGCATTCCTGTTTTTTCCACTAAGATAAGGGACCGGAAAATTTTTTTCCTTGCACACCAGAAAAAACAAATAAATGCGGGGCTTTAAAATCAGGAAACGATTTTTTTGTGTCGACCCCATCCCTGACTCAATTAAGGGGCCATACAATTTCTCTTGCACACCCAGCAGAAAAAAACTGCAGCGATTCTCAATCAGAAAACAACACAGTTTGTCTCGGGCCTAACTCTCCTGCAAGAAGGGAGATCTGTCAATTCATGGGAACTGGATTAAAACTGTAACAAATCTCCAGTTGTGGGGAGAAGAATCAGGTTTGGGAAAATAGATTGAATGCACCCTTTGGGGGGTATGAATACAGCTCTTATAAATAAGAGGGCATAGGGAGAGACACGTGATATGTGGACTCAGGGGGAGGGAGGGGGAGTCTCGGGGCCAGCAGAACATAAAAGGGGGGATGAGTCACCCGCTGGGGGGGGAAAGAAACCCCCTGCTTTTTAGGTTGAAAAGCTGAGCAGTATAAATTCACCCGAACTAAAGAACGATACATCCCTTTAAGAGAGCTGTGCAAAAAAGAATCCCTACAAATTAATAAACCCAAAAAACTATTTGTAAAAAAGAGAGGGCTTACCCCTCCAAATGAGAGAATAAAGTCATACAGAATAAAGTCATTCGGAAAATAATTTCTTCAGGTTATTGCCTGAACTGTTATTGCCTTCTTATGTCAACCAGATCCTTAACTTAAAGTTCCTGGATCCTCATACAAAATCTTTAACAGGGCCCTTAACTGTCATGCAAAATTTATAGAATCCCTCTACATGTAAAGGTGTGGCAAAAAATTACTTTGCGGGTTTTCTTCTGCGGGCAAGTTTTTTACTCAGGACAAAAAATGAAATTGAAAAGGTTAAAATAACATTCAGTGCCAAGAGTATCACAATGTTTTAAATGTCAAGTTAAGCTTTGCTACTACATCTCTATGTCCATGAAGCCAACTGTGTCTAACTGGTGCCTTTTAACATTTAGTAACATTAGCGTTACTTCATCTTACAACAATTTCTGCATCAAATTTTTCCTACAATTTTTTTTACAATCAGTGAAGTGGCCTCAAAAGTCTTTTGCGTTTGCAGAGAGGGTTGTTAAACTTGTATAATTCTGTTTAATCTTTTTGTCATGTCGCAATTTCAGTTGTCAGCCTATTTATGGATGCATAATACTGAGCTGCATGCAGACGAGTGGAATTGCAGTGTCGCGACTTTTAGCTTGTTCACTGGACAATCCCTCGAGTCTTTCGGCATCATCCTTACAGGGAAGTACAAGAGAACAAAGGAGAAAAGCAAGAGATAAATGCACAGGGAAGGCTCAAAATCAGAATATTTATTGATAAATTCCACTGTGAAGGTTTGATCTGTGAAGAGCGCTGGCTGGGAGCTGCCAATAACCATAGTGATTATTGAAAAACAAGCTTTGACCGATGAGGACTCATTTGTATTCTCTTAAGGCTTTGCCTGTTGTGTTCTGTCTGCACAGAGGCCTCTCGCTGCGATGTCATCTAGGACCGTGCTCCACCAGACGCTCATAATGTTTGACTCTTACATTTCTGGTTCAATAAAACTTATTGTAGAAATTGATAAATATTCACCAACAGGCAGTAAAACATGACAAATAAGTCCTAATAGACTGCGGCTCAAATAAATATATATCTAAAATAAAACCTAGAAATGCATGCAATACTTATTGCACTACATGACCCATATTCATATTATGCATGAATGTTACCTTTTGTGTTATATTTATATTATATATAGATGTGAAGGACCAGGCAGCTCTGTGTGGTGTTTCGGGTGTGGACATCAGGGCTACCTGTGTGAGATTGCTGGGAGGTATATTGCACTGGCCCAAAGGAATAAACCACAGGAGACTTACAGACTTTACTCACGGTACATCACTTATAGCAGGTTGCAATTTGGTCAAGTAGACAATTCTCCAAACACACCAATTGCTCCCTTGGCAATTCCTCTCCATTCCACTCAGCAGCCTTCCCCTCTGAACTCCAGACTTTGGACCAACACTTAGGCCCTAAGGCTATGTTCACACGGCTTATTCTGGGATGTATTTCAGCCCGTAATTCGCACCGTACTGCGCGAATTATGGGCTGAAATACGTCCCAGTCATTATGGTAATCCACAGTTCTCATAGAGAACTATGGATTATGTCTCCCCTCCCTGCTCGCAAAATACGCCGAGCGGGGAGAGAAGTGACATGTCAATTATTCATGGCGTGTGCGTGCCGAGAGTAATGCATGTCTATGGGGCCGGTGGGCTGACGGCCCCCCCCCCCACCCCGCCCCCGTACACACGGCGTAATTACAGGGCGAAATACGTCCCGCAATTACTGCTGTGTGAACATAGCCTAAGGCTGCAAGATTACTAGCAAAACTCTCCTTGAGCCACACTAGTCAGGCCTGCTTTCATCACAGTCCCAGTGGCAGCAAACCCTCACAAGGAATGCTTGCTCTCTTGAAGTTTAGTGGTCACACACAAAGGCTACTTGCTCTCCCAGGAGCTACGTACATGACCCACTGTTCTCTGTCTCTCACTTGTTCTCTCTCCCGGACTATTCCTTGTTCTGTCCCTCCTCTCCCACTGTACTTATTCTTTCTCTCTCTTCGCTCTAGTTGCCTTTGCACCTTCTCATTCCCGGGTGAATTTGGACAGCCTGCTCTTGGTCCACAGTCGGCTTTCATCCAAGTGACCCTTTTGCTAAAACAACTTTTTAACTGGTGAACTAAACTTTCTCTCTCTCTAACTAACTCACACTCTGTTTGTAGAACATGGCATACCCCTCTTTTAGCTGGGTGTGACCTGCAGCTTATCTCCTCACCTCACAACGACTGGCTCCAGAACCAGCTCTGCTCTCTCTTTGTCACTCTTAGGCTATGTTCACGCGGCTTATTTGCAGGGCGTTATTACGCAATTACGCCGTGTGGACGGGGGCGGGAGCGGGGGGCCATCACCTCGCCGGCCCATAGATATTCATTACCAGCGGCTTATTTGCAGGGCGTTATTACGCAATTACGCCGTGTGGACGGGGGCGGGAGCGGGGGGCCATCACCTCGCCGGCCCATAGACATTCATTACCAGCGGGGCGTATACGCCGCTGGTAATTCACATGTCACTTATCTCCCCCCACGGCGTATTCGCCGAGCAGGGAGAGGAGACGGAATCCATAGTTCTCTGAGAACTGTGGATTACTGTAATGACTGGGACGTATTCCAGACGTAATTCGCGCACTCCAGCGTGTAATTACGGACTGAAATACGTCCCATTTTAAGCCGTGTGAACATAGCCTTAAAGCACCCCCTACCCTAACTAAAGGTCCTTAAAAGGGTGTTTCAAGAGTTGTAAAAGCTTGTTTGGGGCATGATTAAAAATAGAGGGAAAGGTTCATACTTACCTCCCAGACGCTCCCGTTCAGTGACAGCATCTGTACTGTTCTTCCTGGCAGTAGAGGTGAAAGTACAGCGTTCACGTGACAGGTGTAGGCAGTCACCAGCCACAACATCATGTGCATATACTGTATACAGAAGAACACCCCCTACATAGATATTATCTTTTGTATTATATATGGATATTACCTTTTAAATTAAATTTATATTACAAGTATATGTGTGGGTATTACCTTGTATGTTATGATTATTTTATTGTATGGTTATTAATTGTAATAAATTTTACTATTTGTAATACCTTTCAGCTAGCTAGTCACTATAAATTCTATGGTTGCTGGAAAAGGTTTTTATTGAACAGGTAATGTAATAGTAAGTCTTTTTAATAGTCAATTTGGGATTTATGACATTTGTCTCTTTTATCTATCTCCTCATTGACTAGGTCTTGAAGGGGAGCCTGTGGGATGGGAATCTCCATATTTGTACACACTAAGGGTGACATGTCAGAAAAGTGTCGTTTCCACGCCAGTTTTATACACATTAAATCAGTGTAAAGTGCACCAGAAAGTCTGATCCTCTCAAAATTCTGCCGTCAGGTATACCTTGCATAGAAAACTTAATGCACCTAAAAAGGCGCATTGCGCAAATTGCGGCTCATTGCCAGAATCGCGGCTCATAGCATATCATTGGTAGTGTATGTAATGCGCCTAAATATGGTGCGCTGTGCGCCTCTGGTGCGCAATGCGCCTTTTGAGGTGCATTAATGATATGTAATGCGCCTATCGAGGCGCATTGTGCGACGGAGGCGCATTACATATTATTAATGCGTCTCAATAGGTGCATTGCGTGACAAAGGAGCACAGCGCACCATATTTAGGCGCATTACAATGTGTCGTGCCCAGGGTATAATGAGCCTAGTTTTGGTGTACGACAGTTCATTTACATCAAGAATATGATGTCAAAAGTGGTTTTGGCGCAAAATAGACCAAAAATCTTGTGTTAGCGTGTTGGGAAATGTCGCCCTTAATCTCTGCTTGTCCTCCACGTGCTACCAGAATTGGGATTCACCAGCCCCCAGCACCAGAACATAACCTCAAGAGTTAACCCAATGTTTCTAATTAACGGGGAACTTGATTTAACCGTTCTCTCTGTTTCCTTGCCTCTCTCTGAAACCTCTCTCTGAACTTACTCCTCATTAGCAGTTTCCTGGGCTTTTCCTTTTCCTGTGCCCCTTCCTAGCATTCTAGTGCCATCTACCCATAGGTAGGTGCATTGTTGTACATATGTGTGGATATCACTTTGTTTTTTCTTCATAGACAGTTTTCCTCTGATGGGCACTTAGACAGAAAGACATACACGTACATACAATTTATTTACATTGTCTGCTATGGTAGGCATTCTTATCATGCATCGATTCAGATATGATCTGAGCATGCACAACATTAAAGTAGCCTCTACAGCTACTATGAAGTGAAGACAGAATATGCCCTGCCCAAGCTGGCCCAGTATTGCCCTTCAAGGATAAGGACATTCCCAGTACAAAATTTGTAAGATTAGCTATTTATGAAAAGGGAACCTGGCTTTAAGAGGTTCTTGAATTTAAAACACCCCTGTTAGAGAATCCTGAGGTAATAGAGGGAGTCCTCTGTTCAGGGTCCTCTCTTCTCTGCTCTAATGTGGATTGGTTACAAAGAGTATCTTCCACTTCAGGGTGTCACGGGTATTCCTGAAGCCGTGGGTCGGGCTGCGGGCGACCCTGTGTACCGTCTGTGCCCCCCTGCTCTGGGGACGAGTGGTGCCGCGGTCCGCATGTCGGGCCACGGGCACATTCGCTTCCCCGAGAGCCTGGACTTGCACGGCCGCGCTCCTGTCCCTGCGTGGCTCTCTGCCCTCTGCAGTGCGCGCTCGCGCCCCCTAGCGTGCGCACAACAGTTCTCTGAGATTCAAAGGACCAGCGCTGCAGTAATTGGTTATTGACGCCCGCTGGTCCTATATATTAGTTACAGCCCCGACACTTTCTTGCTTGATCTATTGTGCCCATAGCCTTTAGAGGAAGCTTCAAAAGTACGTTCTAATTTCTTTGGTGTTCTGACCCTCTGCTATGTCTATTGACCACGAACCTTCGCCGCCTGCCCTGACATTTCCGCTTGTCCTCGATTACGACTTTGCCTTACGATTTTGTACCACGCTCACCCTTGGCTACCACCGCAAGCAAGTCACGTCAGAGGAAGCAACCTGGTAGACCCGCTGCAGCAAGTCCGTCCAGCTTTTCGACGGGCTCTGGTGAAAACCGGGATCTACTTAGACACTGCTCCCTGGCGTGGCTTATACCATCGCTTGCGGTGGTCCAGCGAATCTACTACCGCTGTCCGTAACACAGGGGACCTATCCTGTCCTGCACTACATGGGCAAGCCATTAAATTAATAGCAATATGTTTAATTTCCCCTCTCAATGTGTTGCAGGTTTTCACACAAAATGCTACTCTGAGTGGGCCCCAAGAAGGGAAAGCTTTGATATCTGTGTATTGCCAAAAAACCCTTCTATCAAGCAGTAATTGTCTAAAGTGGAGAACCCCTTGACAGCTCTTCACTTCCACAAGGAAGTATATGACCATTCTGTCCTAGAATTGAAATTTAAAAGCACCAGGAATGTGGTTCCCTATTTATTTCTCTATGTCTTTGTATATACCTCTGGTGTTGGCCTGAGATGAGAAGGAACCAACAATAAGAAGAGGGCTTCATATTTACTTTTCATGTATTCATCTTCTTTCTTTATACAGAACATCCCCCTCATTTTTAGCCAATGTGGTCTACAATAAAGTCTTGGCATAAGAAACCAACACCAGGATGTGTTTTTTCTAAATTATATTTTTCTGTGGAGCCATCTTTCTACTTAGTTTATAATTCCTGAGATCATTCTTATGAACACCAGGAATGTGGCCACATCTTTTTATTTATTTTTTTTATTGTGGGGTCATCTCCTTCCTACATATACCAATAGTTCACTGAAGAACTAAATATGAAGGCTAATAAAAGATGGAAGGGTAAAGGTTAGCGGCTCTACAATTTCCCCTGCCGACCTCAGACTACATGAAGGATTGTCTTTCTTCGTGCTTCCCCAGAGACAATCTCCTTATGCTTTGCTGCCCTCAGTAGGCATGTCTCCTACGTACACCCACTGCCATTGTTTGGCAGAGCCAGATCTCACTTATGTCACATTGCATTGCATAAACCAAATGTGTTGAGGTGCTGTCAGTTTAGAACTTTGGCAGATCAGTTAAATAAATATTATTGATCATAGCTATGGGCCATGTCCATGCAGTAGCACGTCTCTTCTTGTTAGAAGATTGCTGGCAATTTGCCTTTACCTATGCTTTTTGCAAAATATGAAGAGCAAAAAAATGTATTCAAATCTCAATTTAGTAAATGAGGAAATATTGACTGGATGAAATACCTGTGCACTTTTAAATATGGCACCCCCAAAATGCCATAAACTTGAGCTTAATGAGTAGTTAAAATCTTTAATAGGGTCTATAAATGTTTAATTACCCATTAAGTATGATTTTTTTTTTCATACTTTGCAATGATATAACACACAGATTAGCAAATACTTCAGCCAAGTTGTCAACCTCTGGATTCTTCACTGCTTGGTGTTTTTTAAATACTTTTGAAATTTCTTATTTAAAAGAAAAAACACATTCCTGACCTAAATTTGTATTGTCCTTTATGATAATCATTCTCATTCTGCAATGTCCGCGTTTTTATAAAGCCTAAGGGCTACTCCGAGACCATACACTACTGTATCTGTTGCCAGTGGAGGAGGCCACCGAAAGAGAAGCTCAATATTTGTTCCTTTATAATGTTCCATACTGCAAACATAGGTTTGCAGTATTAGCAAATATGGCAGAGGGATTTTAAAAGGGTTCTCCAAGAATACATATCTATGATATCTTCTTAGTATAGTCCAGGAACAAGTAATTGGTAAGTGGTAAGAGCAGTGAGACTGTGGAACTCTCTGCAAGAGGAACTGACAGAGTTGAAAAGGGTCTGGATACATTTCTAAAGTGTAATAATATAACAAGTTATAGTGACTAGGATTCTGGAGAAGGGTCGCTGATCCAGGGATTTATTCCGATTGCCAGATTAAAGTTGGGAGGGAATTTTTTCCCTATAGTGAGGACAATTGGCTTCCTCTGGATCACTACAGTATAGCACAATAGGCAGAACTGGATGGACGTCTGTCTTTTTTCGGCCTTACAAACTATGTAACTAATTTAGAGAAAGAAACTAAATCTACAGCACTGACCTCCAGTTTCAGATAGAAATGTACTTACAGATGCACCAATATACTTGGATAAACATTAGAGGAGTCATGACAATCTTTGGAGTGCCATCTTTGGGTCCTTGATGTTAGTTACACACTTATGACTAGCGTTGAGGGAATCTCTCCCTATTCGGTTCAACATGAACTTGTGAAAACATTCGAGTTTTGGATGTCTTAAACCAAATTTTGTTTCTTTAGCCCTAACCCTAGACCTTTTTTTCTAGTGCTAACCCTATTCCCTAACCTTAAGCTAAATCTTTAAAGGTTATCCTTTCAGGCAAGGTATGATGCCACTCCTGGTTGCATTAACAGGAAGTGATGTTTAACCATGAGTGACGCTGCATTGCCACTGAACTAGAGCAGCACGAAAAGGTAAGCTAACCCGAAAAAACCTACTAAAACCACTAAAACTTAGATGGCATCATCTGGATTTGGGCCAAACCAAATGAAACAACTTTGTTTTGGATCAAATTGTACACGGACCTGAATCTGAAGTGCAACACGACTGATAAGCTATTCTTATCACACTTTTATGTAAGTGAATGAGTAACCAGAATAAAGACAGAGAGAATTTTTTGAGACATTTGTATTACTTTCTGAAAAGTCAAACGTTTACATACACTAGGAGAACTATGCCTTTAAACAATTTGGGACAGCCCATATGATGATGTCATGTTTTTGGAAGCTTCAGATGTATTGGCAACATCTCAGTTAATTAAAGACACACCTGTGAATGTATTTTAATGCACACCAGAAACACACTGCTTCTGTTTGTAACATCATGGCAAAGTCTGTAGAAATCAGCCAAGATATCAGGAAGAAAATTGTGGACTTGCACATCTCTGGATCACATCTTTGGGTGCAATTTCCAGATACCTGAAGGTGCCTCGTTCATCTGTACAAACAATTCTACGCAAGTACAAACAAGATGGAAATGTCCAGCCATCATACTGCCCAGGAAGGAGACGGGTTCTGTGTCTCAGAGATGAACGTGCTTTGGTCCGGCATGTGCATATCAACCCTAGAACAAAAACAAAAGACCATGTGACATTGCTGGCAGAAGCTGGTAAGATTGTGTCATTATCCACAGTGAAATGAGTACTGTATCAACATAGGCTGAAAGGCCACTCTGCCAGGAAGAAGCCATTACTCCAAAAGAAACATATAAAAGCCAGATTAATGTTTGCAAATGCACACAGGAACAAAGGCTTACATTTTTGGAGACATATCCTGTGGTCTGACGAAGCTAAAATCGAACTGTTTTGCCATAATGATCATCATTACGTATGAAGGAAAAAGGGAGAAGCTTGGAAGCCTAAGAACACCATCCCAACTGTGAAACACATGGGTGGCAACATCATGTTGTGGGGTTATTTTGCTGCAGGAGGGACTGGGACATTTCACAAAATAGATGGCATCATGAGGAAAGAAGATTATGTGGCAATACTAAAGCAACATCTCAAGACATCAGCCAAGAAGTTAAAGCTTGAGCGAAAATGGGTGTTCCAAATGGACAATGGACAATGACCCAAAGCATACTGCCAAACTGGTTACAAAGTGGCTTAAGGATAACCAAGTCAATGTTTTGGAGTGGCCCTCACAAAGCCCTGATCTCAATCCTATTGAAAATTTATGGGAAAAGCTGAAAAGACCGGTGCGAGCAAGGCGACCTACAAACATGGCTCAGTTACACCAGTTCTGTCTGCAGGAATGGGCCAAAATTCCTACCAACTATTGTGAGAAGCTTGTGGAAGGATCCAAAACATCTGACCCAAGTCACACAGTTTAAGGACAATGCTACCAAATACTAATAAAATATGTCTAAACTTTTGACTTTGCAGAAAGTAATACAAAAGTCTTAAAAAAAATTATCTTTCATTATTCTTGCACTTGGCAAATCTAACTAATTTTGGTTCCTAATTGATCTTTACTGGGTAAGTTTTATTCTGATTTCTTGTCAAATAGAGAGAAAAACATACATATGTGTCTTTTTATATAGTGTATGTAAACTTCTGGTTTCAACTGTAAATGTTGATTGACTTCCCATTATCTCCAATTAGAATGTGAGGAAACTTTCCCTTCTTGATGTATACAACACTTTCTCCTCTGTTCTATAGTCAATACTATGACTATATGCATAAGGGTGAATTCACAAAAGGCAGATTTGTTGCAGAAATGTTTGCCCCATTCATCTGAACACAGCTTGCAATAATCCAAGTGTTTGCTTCTAAAAGAATCCTATTCACCTGAATAATACTGATTTTACTTGCAGACATTTTTGTAATAAAATGTGCGGTAAGTGAATATAGCCTAACCCTACACATAATATCAAGGAGTAAATCAATGAAGGAAACTTTCACACAAGAGTGGATAATAAAGTATGCCCACTACATATCCCATTTGAAGCACATTACTTTTAGATGATCGTTAAGCATGGTACATAGAGGTCAAATGAACGGTTTGCCTTCCATTTTCGGGATTGCATGCCTCGCCACCACCCCTTTCTCATCAACCCTTCCCCCATCCATCCTCTATTAATTTAATCAGATTGTAATGAGAATCATATTGGTGTTTGACTTGCTGACCTGGACAGACATCTGATTAATTGGAATCTCTTCAAAGCATGACTAATCTGCGCAGGATGACCCCGCGCCGCAGACCAATATATGACCTCCCCCGACCAGTAAATATTTTGTTACAGAGAAAACTACTGGATCTTTTGTCAGCTTTCAATAAATCTTTTCTGATGAACCTACAGATATCCTGCGGCTTTCATCAAGCAATTTTTCACAAATACTCAATGATGTTCCCAATGTAGGTAGCGCATCATCTAGGGGACGTGAGTATAATGCTATGATACCAGAGAGCTCATCAGAATCATTTATTGTCTAATTCAAAGTGCGATTTGATACACTGATTACAGAGTATAATTTACTGCATAGAATCAAAATTACACAGTCTAGTTTTTTTTATTTTGACCACTTTCTACTTCTGGTATTGACAGTGTGTAGCTTATGAAGAAAGTCGAGCTGTGAGCTGGCATGGTGGGCATAACAGGTGTGCAGTAGGCTGTCTGCACACATAAGGCTTTGTTGGAGGTATAGGTAAAAAGGGATGATTATTGGTTTTCAGGTCAGGTGCTACCAGGGCTATCTTTTCCATTGGGCACACTAAGCAGTTGCCCGGGGGCCCCACAAGTATAGGGGCCCCAAGTGGGGTATATTTGTCCCAGAAATACAAGAAACATACCCAGGGTCCCATGGTTGGCTTTGCTTGTTTTACTTTGTGTGTTTTTAGGATGTGAAAACAAATACAAAACCATGGTGGAGAAGGGAGCCAAAGGCTTCCTGCCAATCAGTTTTGTAGGCTGCAGGCTGTCCAGGCATAAGTGGCGTGATAATATGGGTATGTTTGGGGGAGGCTAGAGGCATGACCTATTGTGATGTCATGTATTTGGACAGGGGCCACTGCAGTGCTATGCCCAGGGGCCCACAATGCTGTTAAGACGGCTCTGGGTGCTACTTCTGAAACTGCACAGTTTATGAACTGTTTGCGTGCTCCAGTGGTGAAAGTGTGTGGTGAGTGGACAAATAGCGCTAAGTGCCATTGATGTAAGAGGTGGACGCCTGCTATTAAGGTGTTTGAAGGCAGACTGCCATGCTACAGTGGGGCTGCTCACCACCGAAATGAACTAGTGGCTAGCATAGATGTCTAAAATAATAGTGAACCCTACTGCAGATGGGACTACAAAGCAGATGGATGGTCACGGCACCTCTGCTAATGAAGTTGCATTAGCAGAAAGGATTTCAGTTTTCATAGCAGTATTTGAATTGGACCTTCACTGACTGGAAAAGGGTCACCTTCTTAGATTATGTTTTCTGCTTAATCAAATGGTTGGACTTTGGCTCATGAGGCGAGAGACATCAGAGAAGAAAGACCCTGCAACCATTGCTGGAAGAGCACAAGCTGGTTTTGGCAGCATTTTGGTCTGGTGAATGTTTCTTTGGTATCCTATGGGCCACTCATCCAAAATGGAAGTCACTATGAACCGATTGCAGCATGAACCCATCCTTGCAGATCACAAACACCCATACATGCTAATTGTCTTCCCTGGGGTGGATGGGATCTTACAGCAAGAGAATGTGACATGTCGCATGGCTAGATATTGGTCGGACAAGCATAACTAAGGCTCGAAAGTTCTGCATCATAACTTTCCATGTTTGAACCCAGTTGAGCATTTGTGGAAACATCTTGATCGCCGTGTTCGTTCCATGGATTCTGCCCCGTGCACCTTTTGTACAGCTGTGTATGTATGTATGTAGTTTCCTGGTTTTGGCAGCATGGTGCCAAGTATATTATCTGTCCTAAGAAAATGTCTAGTAAATCTGCCTTGTATTCTGCATCCTGGTACCTATAATCCCATCTCATTCTTGAATATCTCCAATTCAGGGGCGTAACTAGAGAAGCCAGGGCCCCATAGCAAACTTTTGGATGGGCTCCCCCCCCCCCCCTCCCTGACCACGACCATGTACCAGGACATGCTGTTAGATAATGTAGATAATACAAGGAGCAAATACCTCACCATACATATCACCATCATACTGCTACCAATCAAATCCACTATACCAAAACCAACATTACCAATAACGCTATTACATAAGGACCTGATTATACCACCAGAACACGACCACAAATTACCACCACATAGTAACTGAATAATAACCCTACACTATTACTGATCAGTACACAAAGACTAATACTGTCTAATAATAATAATATATAATAATATAGTGACCATAAAGTGGTATATACTAGTGTACACAGGCTCTGCAGACTGTATATAACCACCATACAGTGACCATATAGTGGTAGACACCAGTGTACACAGGCTCTGCAGACTGTATATTAGCCCCATACAGTGACCATATAATGGTAGACACCGATGTACACAGGGCTCTGCTGACTGTTATTACCTCCATACAGTGACCATATAGTGGTAGACAGCAGTGTACCACAGGCTCTGCAGACTGTAATAAACCACCATCCAGTGACCATATAGTGGTAGACAGCAGTGTACACAGGCTCTGCAGACTGTATATAACCACCATACAGTGACCATATAGTGGTAGACACCAGTGTACACAGGCTCTGCAGACTGTATATTAGCCCCATACAGTGACCATATAGTGGTAGACAGCAATGTACACAGGCTCTGCAGACTGTATATTACCTCCATACAGTGACATATAGTGGTAGACAGCAGTGTACACAGGCTCTGCAGACTGTATATAACCACCATACAGTGACCATATAGTGGTAGACAGCAGTGTACACAGCCTGTGCAGACATATAAGTGATTACAGTGCAGTTACATCTTGTGACTCACAGGTGACGTTTCTCTGACCAGTCGTTGACTTTCTCTTTTGTTCTGCATCCGGTCCAGTCCGCCATCTTGATGACATCTCCCAACCACTTGTCCCTGCAGATTTAGACACAAATATCTTAGATTCCTGACTTTTCCAGCACCTGCCCCCCTGCTATATGGGGTCCATTTAGGCATGAAGGGCTTAGATAGGAAAAATGGGGCCCCAAATGGCAAGGTTTAGGTAGCCAATAGAGTGCCCCATATAACAGGGAGGGTTTAGGTACTATGGGACCATACAGGGAGACAGGGGGTTAGGTGGGGTATAGGGGCCATATAGGTAGGGTTTT
>JAODAL010042208.1:0-35066 GCA_025379985.1 Phyllomedusa bahiana | reverse complement strand
TAGGTTATTCAAAAAAATAGTATGGAAAGCAGGGACAGAGAAAAAATACAGAGCCCATTTCCTCCAGCACTTGGAAAAAATAAAAAAAAGAATGCCAAGAAAAGGGCACCTGGGTGAAACCGGAGCTTTTAACCCCCCTTTTTTTCCAAGGGAAGCTAAAATTGGCCCCACATTCAAACGGGGGGAAAAGAGCTACCCAGTTTTTGACTGTGTACTGGGGAAAAGGCTTGGATTTCCCTCACCACTTTCCGTTTTCCGCACTAGCTTCAGCATGACAGTTTTGGGTTTGCTGGGTCATCAGGGCTTTTTAAGCTTCGTGTTAATGAAAAAGGGAAACCGCCAGCCGGGGCTTTCACCGCACACACTGAAAACCCCCGGGCCCCGGGGGTCATGCGGTGGCCCGGGACGGGTATAGAATGTCCATTTTAAACAAAAATGGGGGTTAAAAGACCCCTTTTTTTTCCGGCATTTTTTAAAAATGGGGGGGTCAGGCGGGGTTTGGGGGTTTCGGGCTGTGGCCCAGGACGGGTTTAAAAGTCAATGTCCAGTGAAAGTAAAATGGTGGTTAAAAAGACTTTTTTTTCCCCGGCACTTTTTTAAATGTGGGGGTAAAGCAGGTTTGGGGCCCATCCCTGTGGCCCCGGACAGGGATTTCAATGTCCAGTTCATAAAGGTGATTTTTAAAATCATCCTGCCTTTTTGGGCCTTTTCAATTTGTGGGTGATCCCATTTTTTGGGGTCCGGGGCTGGGGTAAAAGACGGGGATAGTGAATGGTCTGGGGATTTTTTTTTCTGGGGGACTTTTAAAAACAAAAGTGTGTTCCCAAAGATGTACATGTTTCCATTTCACTGTAGGGGATTTAATTTCAGTTTTTCCACCCTTTTTTGGGGTGTAATAAGGGAAGGGGTTTGTTGCTCCCCCATAGATTTTAAAAATGGTCATCGTTTCAAAATTCGACGCTCACTATCAAAAAAACCTTATGGGAAGGGGCCCCCGACTATGGGACTTTTTTCGATCGATCTCGAACCCAAAACGAAATTTCGTCACACTAGTAATAAACCTTAAAAATTTACTTTGCTTGTTCATCTCACGCAACCTTTCCCTTTTCCCTTTTGGTTGCTAAAACCCCTGGCTGACCCCCCCCCTGAAAACCAGTCCCCCTCCGCACTCTCTTTTAGTGGCCTCCAACTTACCCCCCACTCCTCCCCTGGTAAAAGCATGGGGAGGCATCGGCCCCCCTCCTGTCTGACACCGGGCCCCTTTTGGGTCCCCGCTCCACCTCTCCCCTTCCCTCAAAAATTTTCCCCTTTTGAAGTGCACTCGTCCGCATCTCCCCCCCCCCTCCGACCCCCAAGTGGCTGTTGTCTACCCGCCCCGCCGGGCCCTGCCACTGCCTTTTTGCCCACTTTGCTTCCTGGCTTCCCCACTTTCTTTCCACCAAAATTCCCCACATCATAAGGGAGATTCAACACCCAAAATGGGGACCCCCCCCCTCCCCCTTGTTCCCAACAAACTTTTTTTCACTCGGGCCCCCTTAAAACCTTTTCCCAAAAATGGACCTCGGGAGCCTCTTCAAAGATGGCACCCCCTGGACCTATCTTCCCCGCCTTCCCCCCTATCTGAAAATCTTTTAAACTCTCCACCCCTATATCTGACCACAACCTGCTTAAAACCTTCCCCACATCTCCCCCCCACCTGCTCCCCCCTGTTCCCTTTCCAGTAGCCCCCGCGGGAATCTAAAAAAACCTAAACCCTCACCTCTCTCTGACCTTTTACACCTTTTTCCCAACTTTTCTCCTCATTCAATGACCCAACGAAAGCCCCCCATTTTCTCAACCATACAATCACCCACCCCCCCTTGACTCATTTCGTCCCTCACCCACAACAGAACCCCAAAATCAACAGAAAACCCCTTGGACACAAAACTCAAACCAAAAACAGCTGGGGCGAGCTTCCAAAAATGCTGAAGGGCCCCCCCCCCTGGAAGAAACTCACTCCTGATGACTTTGCCTTTAAACAAAAACTCATTTGCGGGGTTTTAAAACTCCGCACCGCCTCCCCCCAAACAGAACTTTTTCCCCAAACTCTCATACCCCTCCCCGGGGTCCCCCCAAAAACCCCAGAAAAATTATTCAAATTTTCCCAACCTCTTCCCCCAACCCCAACACCTCCCCCCTCCCTCCCTTTCAGCAAAAAGATTTGGCCCCCTTTCCCCTTCCTCCAGAAGATCAACCTCATCAGAAAAAGCTTCACCCGAAAGGTCCCCCCCACCCCCCCTTACCCTTGAAACCTGTTTTCCCCCTTTAAACTTGTTTCCCCCGGTTCTCATGACAACTCTCCTCCATACGGGCCCCAAAATCCAACCTAAACTCCTGAAGTCTTGACCCACTCCCCATCCTCCCTCTTCCCAAAACCTCAATGCTTCTATCATCCGCACCCCCATCTCTTCAACCTATCAAAACCTCGGGCATTTTCCCCCTTCTCCCTTAAAAAACATGTACAAATCATCCAATCCAAAAAAAAACCAACCCCTTTGACCCCCCTTTCTCTGTCCAACTTCCCCCCCATCTCAAGGCTCCCCCCCCTTTTGCTTCCAAACCCCTTTCGAGCGGCACCGTCTATCTTCAGCTGCCTCCCACCCTCCCCCAAACCTCTTCTTAAACCCAAATAAATCTGGTTTTCACCCCCCCCTTTTCTACCGAAACTGCCCTAACCAAAGTCACTAATGATCTAGTAACTGCTAAACCCCTCATGCCACTACCTGTGCCCTCCTCTTGGGCCTGCCTCTCCCTTTTGGGACCCCTGTCGCCCAAATTCCCCCTTGCTACAAACCTCTTCCTCGGAAACACGGACTTGGCTCTTTCCTGGATCTCCTCGTCCCCAAATGACCCCGGGCCCCCTTTTCGGGTTTTCTCTCTTTCTTGCTCCCCCTTTTCCCCCCCCCCAGCCACTCTCTGTTGGTTCCCCCATGGGTCAGCCCCTGGGCCCACAAATCTTTTTAAACTCCCAACCCTTGGCCTCGGTCAGCTCTTAGCCTCACATGGCTTTCATTACCACCTGTATGTTTGAGTTACCCACTCTAATCTATGGCCCAGATGTCACTTTTTTCTACCTCCCGGATCCCTGACTGTTTTGCCCTCCATTTCCTCCTTCTTCTCCCCAAGTCTCCAAAAACAAATGTGGAGAAAACAGAACTCATCATCTTTCCACCATCCAACTCTCCCCCCTTCCCCCTGATCTCTCTATTACAGTCAACGGCTCTACACTTTCCAACCCCCTTTCCCAAAAAGGGCTGTCTTGGGGTAATCCTAACTTTGCTTTATCCCTTTTAAAACCCCACATCCAAAAACCCCCACCTCCCGCCTGCCGCCTCCCCCCTTTAAAAACATCTCCGCATTCCCCTCAAATTTTCCGGGTATGGGCCATACAAAAATGGGGTCCCTGCCCCCTTTTCATCTCCCGCCTAAATGCAACATCCTTCTCTTGGGGGCCTCCCCGCTAGCACCCTCGCTCCCCCTCCCAATTTCCCTTTCCCTTTAAATCTGCCTGCCCGCTTATCCACCCTCTTCCCCGTATCCTCGCCCCCTCCCCTCTGCCAACCCTTTAATGGTTCCCATTGCCCGCGAATTCAATTTTAAAGCTACTAACCATGACCTTCAGCCCCCATGACCCCCTCCCCTCCATTTAAACTCCCGCCCCAAATTTTCCAAAAATCTCCCCCCCACGCACTCTCCGCTCCTCACAGGAAAACCCTTTTCCTCTGCTCTCCCCTTATCAGTCCTCACAGAACCTCTCCAAAACTTCCCCGTCTTTCACCCAAAACTTTTGGAACTTTACTGCCCCCCAAAAATCAGATCTCCTCCCTTTCACCCGCTTTAAAAGCAAATGAAAACCCATTTCTTTTTGGCCTTTCCTATAAACCCTTTCCCTAAATTTCCTAAATTCCCCACAGGGCATGTCTGCCCCTCACCTCCTGTCTCTTTCCCCCTCCTTGTAGATAGTAAGCCCTCGCGGGTAGGGTCCTCTCTCCCTCTTTCGTGCCAATTGTCATTATCCCTTATCACTGTACTCGTTTGACTTATGTAATGCATGTAACCCCCTCGAATGTACAGCGCCCTGGAATCAATGGCGCTTTAAAATAAATAATAATAATAATTGTGCCTCGATGCCTAAATGCTCCTGCATGTAAACATAGAAGGGATATCTGTGCTGCTCTGGAGGAGTTCATAGAAGACTGAATTCAATTGTAACAATCCTCCAGCTGTGAGAGGAGAAGAGATCAGTGATCTGAGTTCATAGAAGATTGTCTAGACTGAATACAGGGCTGTGGTATGTAAACATACAGCTCTTACAGAATAAGACTGCATAGGGAGAGGACAGTGACATGTGGACTCAGGGAGAGGGGAGACTTGGGAGCGAGCATGAACTGTGAAGGGGGGGGATGATGTCATCCCCCTTCAGTTAAGAAACACCCAACTGGGAGGGGAAGAAATGCCATTGAATTTGTAGAGCTGAGAAGCTGAGAGCACAATGAAACACACAAACTAAAGAAGCGATAAATCCCCTTTAATGTTTAATCATCTGAAATGTGAGCGTGCCGGTCTGCAATAAAAATTCTGTCAGAGTCAGTGTATTATTAATGTCAGAGTCATTAATAATACACACAAATCTGCCGACTTTCTAGGGGTTTAGTACTGTAAGGCTTTCAGACATTTTTGCTAATTGGTAAGACCTTCGTCACACAAATTATTTTTGCATAATACATAGCGGCTTTTACTAAAAAAGGCCACTGAGCTCACCTCAAAAAAAGCTCCAAAACTTCCCCAGTAGCAAGTCCATACATTTTTACACAACTTCATCAAGATGAATGGGGCAATTTAGTTCTGAATGGACAGGTGGTCGGGACTCTCCCTTAGACAGGAATGGGAGTTCCGAGTTGAGCCGAGTGGTGATGCTTGGTTATAATTGGAAATTCCCATTCATTTCAGTTGGAGAGTCCTGACCACCCCTCCGTTCCGAATTAAGAAGATTTGGATAGGAGTTAGGTGCAGGTCCCTGACATGGGACCCTGATTTATCAGATATGTCATCATTGTCAGTCCCCACCACCCTCAGTCCTATGTGCTCACATTAGGTTTTCAATTTCACTATGACCATAACCCTAAACTCAGCCCTAATACTGACCATAACCATAACCCTATTTTAGGATTAGGTTTGTTTTTGCTTGTCAACAGAGCTTAATTTACCAGTCCCAATCACCCCTGGACATAAGCACGCACTCCCGGTCTATAATATCACTCTGAACCTAACTCTTCACTCTGACTATAACCATTTCCTAGCCCTATTGTAGGATTAGAATAAAATGGTTTTAACTGGTCTGAAGAGCTTAACTTGTTCCTGTCACCGATGATCCTGTGGTGCATGTGCTCTAACATCACATCTATCTTCATCTTTAGTCCAACATCAATTTAGGGTATCCCAACAGGACATCGGAAGTGATGTCACAGCACTTACGCCACAGGACCAGGAGTGACAGGGACAAGTTAAACCTTATAAACTAGTTAAATACCACTCATCTTAACCACACTTTTGGGGTTAGGGTTATGGTCAGAATTAGGGCTGGGTTAGAGTTAGGGTTAGGGTTATGGTCAGGATTAGGGCTAGGTTTAGAGTTATGGTCAGGATTAGGGCTAGGTTTAGAGTTATGGTCAGGATTAGGGCTAGGTTTAGAGTTATGGTCAGGATTAGGGCTAGGTTTAGAATTATGGTCAGGATTATGGATAGGTTTAGGGTTATGGTTAGAATTAGGGCTAGATTTAGGGTTAGGGTTAAGGAGAGGAAATGTAAGTGTAGGAACACACTTGCATTTGAGGTCCCCTTGAAGATTGGGAGGTGGGCTTAAGCAGTTTTCATCAAAAATGTGAACTAAGAGCCTCAAAAAAAAATGTTCATGTATCATAAATATCAGACATGCTTTTTAAAAAATTCCTATGTGCCTTTTCATAGTTTTTTAGTTAATAGTGTGTCGCTGATATTGGAATGTGTAGGGTTAGAGTTATTGTCAGGATTAGGGTTATGTTTAGAGATATGGTCAGGATTATGTATAGGTTTAGGGTTCTGGTTAGAATTAGGGCTAGTTTTAGGGTTAGGGTTATGGTCAGGATTATGGATAGGTTTAGGGTTAGTGTTATGATCAGGATTAAGGCTAGGTTTGGGTTAGGGTCACGATGAGGGCTAGGTTTAGGGTTATGGATAGGATTAGAGTTAGGGTTATGGTCAGGATTAAGGCTAGAGTTAGGATTAGGGCTAGATATAGGTTTAGGGTCAGGATGAGGGCTAGGTTTAGGGTTATGGAGAGGATAAGTGTTAGGGTTATGGTGAGGATTAAGTCTAGAGTTAGGAATAGGGCTAGGTGTAGGGTTAGGGTCAGGATGAGGGCTATGTTTAGGGTTATGGTTAGGATTAGGGTTAGAGTTAGGGTTATGGTCAGGATTAAGGCTAGAGTTAGGATTAGAGCTAGGTTTAGGGTTAGGGTCAGGATGAGGGCTAGGTTTAGGGTTAGGGTCAGGATCAGGGCTGGTTTTAGGTTTAGGGTTATGTTTAGGATTAGGGTTAGAGGTAGGGTTATGGTCAGGATTAAGGCTAGAGTTAGGATTAGGGCTAGGTTTAGGGTTAGGGTCAGAATGAGGGCTTGGTTTAGGTTTAGGGTTATGGATAGGATTAGGGTTAGAGTAAGGGTTATGGTCAGGATTAAGGCTAGAGTTAGGGTTAGGGCTAGGTTTTGGGTTAGGGTCAGGATGAGGGCTAGGTTTCGGTTTCGGTTTAGGGTTAGGGTCAGCGCTAGGGTTAGGGTTATGGATAGGATTAGGGTTAGAGTTAGGGTTATGGTCAGGATTAAGGCTAGGGTTAGGATTAGGGCTAGGTTTAGGGCCACATTAAAAAAAAAATTGGGTTCAGGACATTATGAACCCAAATGTTTCCACTTGTTCAGTACAAAACTGTGTTGAACCGAATGGGAACATATTTGAGCAACACTAATGTATAGGTTTCTTAGGGCAACATGCTGCAAAATTGTTCCAAATTTTGGTGAAAAATATTAGTGTAAAGTAATCCAAGCAATAGATGGTGTAAAGTTAGATTAGAGTGTCTGGAGATAGGCTGAATTGATCACAGAATATGATTTTCCAATCTATTGTGGGCTCATAGACTTCAAAAGGGTCTGTTTATGGAGCCACTGTATGTGGTATTGACTTTTATGGTGTAATTACTGTAGACAGGTTGCTGGAGGTCTGACTAATCCATTATTTTACGATGGAGGTAAGGAAACAGCTGAACGCAGCAGCAGGTGAGAGTCCCCCGCCACGTCAGACGCCGTGCACTTCATCCTTTATTTGGTTACAAAAGTCACGCACAATTTGTTTCTTCATAGGGGGTAATTGAAATCACACAACCATGATTGTTATGCCTTGTGCTACTATTTTCTATATGATTTGTTCTTATGAAGAGGTGAGTACAAGCCTGGAGAGCGGGCGGCTGTAGGGATAGGACCTTATTTATCAAATCTGTCTAATAGTAAGTCTGTCCTTCTTGCTCATAGCAGCCAATTAGAGCTCAGCTTTCATCTCTTATTCTGCTCTGGCAATTTGAAAGCTGAGCTGTAATCGGTTGCTATTATCTTGATTGTTTTTTGGGGCTTTAAAGCAGACTCCTTTTAAAACATTTTAAAATGTATTAAAAGGGTGTTCCATGGATTTCTGGAACCATGTCCTGTGGTCTGATGAGACCAAAAAAAAAGTACTTGGCCCCGGGGATTGTGTCAAGTGTTGTGGTAACAACTAGGGTGGGTAAAAAAAGAAAATGTGTTTCCCTAAGTCGCATAGTGGTGTGAGTGTCATTGTTATGCGGCTGCATGAGTGCTGCGGGCTGTGGTGAGCTACAGTTCATTTAGGAAACCATGAATGCCAAACTTGGACTGGACATATTGAAGAGAGCATTATCCTCCCTTCGGGGCCGGGGGTTGTATTCTAAACATGATAACGACCCCAAAACCTCCAAGGCCCCCATCCCTTTTGCTACAAAAAAATGAGGGTAAAGGTGCTGGACTGGCAAGCAGTCCCCAGCCCCTAAACCCTTTTGGCATCTTGGAGCATCATAAAAAAGAAGGGGAGGGCACAAGGTTTTAACTCCCAGGTCCGTGATGTCGTTGGGGGGGAAGAGGATTCCAGTGGCGCAACCCTGTAAAAGCTTGGGACCTCACTGCGCCGAAAATCTTTCAATGGGAGACAGGTGGAACAGCAAGAAATCATTCCAGATGTCGGTGCGAAGTATGAATAAAAAATTTGCCTTTAAAAAGGCGTTCAACATTTCGAAAAAAGGCTAAAACCCTTTAAAATAAAAATACTAAAAAAAATCACTTTCCCAATACCCTAATTCAAAAATTTTAGGGTATTGGAAATTCCCGGGAAATACAGTAATTCAAATTATAAAAGTATTTCATTGGTGGGCAGAAACCAGCCAATCAGAATACGAGCGCATTGAACCTTAAAACCTAGGAAAAATATTGACCAATCAGAATCAAAGGGGGACGTTCAAAATACAGTAAAAATGAGAAAAGAGTGTTTGGGCTGAGCAGGGGGGCTTGGCTTTTCCGGCCAATAGGTAGGAGCGACGGGGAAACCCATTATACCCCTATGGGGATATTGCCAATCAGATTAGGCGACAGAGCCCCATTATATTTTTGGAAAAGTTTGGACCAATAAAAATTCAAAGGGGGGGGACGTTAAAAAACGTAAAAAGACGAAAAGAGTGTTTGGGCTGATGCGGGGGCTTGGCTATCCCCCAATCGAGCGGAGTATTTGCCCCATTGTGTTATGGAGAGATCGGCGAATGCAATCCGGCTCTCAGGGGCGTGGGAGGGAGTAGAATAAAAAAATCTTTTTTTTAAAGTGTAAAATTTTATCAGATAAAGCCTAAAAATTTTCTTAAATAAAATTAATAAAACCCCGAACAACGGTTTGTCGCCGAAAAAGGCGCACATAGGGAATTGAATATAGGAAAATTGCCGGGAAATACGTAATTTAATTGTTTAAGCTCTTCTGATGGCGGATAAACCAGAAAATCGGGAATAGGAGCGACAGTGCCCATTATATCCTATGGAGGAGTATTGCCAATCAGAATAGGAGGGGGGGGCCAATGCCCCATTTAAACCTATGGAGAAATATTGCCCAATCATATTCAAAGGCGGGACAGTTCAAAATACAGTAAAAAGGCAAAAGGTGTTTGGGTTGAGTAGCGGGGTCGTGTTAGCCAATCAGATCGGAGTACTTTTCATAGGTTCTAGGGGGGAAAAGAAATCAGAGGAGTTGTGATTGGCTAATTTAAAAAGAGGCGCAGTTTTTTTGGCCAATGGGAGAGCGAGCGACCTCCCTTTGGGTTTTTAATGCAATTTTGAAATAAAAAATGTACACGGCCGAAATAAATGATAAAGCTCCAGAAGTTGTCCGAGTGTATATTAAATGATCAATAATATGGGGGTGACGAAAAAAAATAATTAAACATAAAATCATGTTTATTTCCTTTATTTTCGTTGCACCCCTTTTATTGATCCTTGGCTAAAAAAAAATAAAGAAATAAACCTGTTTTATTGATTTAAAATTTTTTTTCTTTTTCCCCATATTATTGTCATTTTATTACACATGGGACAACTTCTGTAGTTTATCATTTTATTTCGGCCATGTACAGTTTTATTTTAGATTTTCATTAGAAAACCCCTAGGGGCGTCGTCCCCCTCCCATTTGGCCAAAATACCCCGCTCTTTTAACTTGCCAATCACAGAAAAACCCCCCCCTTTAATTTCTTTTCCCATAGAACGCTATGGGAAAAATAGTCCGTCTGATTGGCTAAGCTGGGCGAGCCCCCCCACTTAACCCAATCAGCTGTTTTTTTGCCTTTTTACTGTATTTTGAACTGTCCCGCCTTTGAATATGATTGGTCAATATTTCTCCATAGGTTTAATGGGTCCTGTCGTCCTATTTGATTGGCAATATCCTCCATAATTAATGGGCCACGTCGTTTTTTGATTGGTCAAACTCCCCATAGGATTAAAGGGTCTTTGTCGCTCCTATTTGATTGGTGGTTTATTTCCGACCCAATAGAAGAGTTAAAAATTGAATTACTGTTTTCCCCGGCGATTTTTCTTTGCAATTCCCCATGTAGCGCCGGGGTTTTCGGCGACAAAACGCGTTGTTGGGATTTAATGATTTATTTTTAGAGAAGGTTTCAGCGCTTTTCTGATAAGTTTTTTTACTTTTAAAAATGATTTTTTTATTCATCTCCACGCGCAGGGCTGAGAGCGGAGATTGCTTGTGCCCATCTCTCCATAGACTCAATTTTGGGGAAGTAGCTCGCGTTGATTGGGGGGGTGCCCAAACCCCCCCCCCAGTTCAACCAATACTCTTTTCTGCATTTTTTCTGTATTTTTTTAATGTCCCGCCTTTTATTCTGATTGGTCCAAATTTTATACATAGGATATAATGGGTCTTTGTTGCTCCCATTTTGATTGGTCAATACTCCCTTTATAGGTTAGAATGGGCCACTGTCGTCCCATTTGATTGGTCAATAGTTCCCAAAGGTTTTAATGGGGGCAATGTCGCTCCTATTCTGTTGGTGGTTTATGCGCCAATGAGAAGGCTTAAGCAAAATTTGAATTTTCTGTATTTCCCGGCAATTCTTTATAACCCATTTTTTATGTTGCGCCGGTCTCGGCAAAAAAAAAAAAAAAAAAAGCTTGTTCGGGATTGAATTGATTTTTGTTTTTAGAAGGTTTGCTTTTTTTGATAATTTTTACACTTATTAAAAAAGATTTCTGACACTGTTTTCCCCCTTTATAAAGGCGATTTTTTGGGAATCTATCCTGCGCAGGGGGAGCGCCGAATTTATTTTGCTTCTGTATGATTCCTCGCTTTTCCCCATTGCTTTACTTGCCTCGCCTGAGCATTTCGACAGGGCTCTTGTGGAGTTGAGCGCTGAGAGTTCTGTTGCGATCTGTTTATTTTTCAGCTGTTCCCTTTTGCTTCACTTTGCGGCCGGGCATTTAGACCAAAATAACCAGGTTGCCTATCGGAGCTGCCCAGGCTGTTGCGCAGCGCTTTGGCGACCCCCCAAAACGTACATGCCTGGAGGTTTTGAGGCGGGTCCCGCCCGGAAGCCTACCCGGCCCACCCTTTATCGGGGCGCAGTGAAAGTGGCGAATGCTGCGCCTAACATCGCAGCCCTGCGTCCGACAGGGGGATTCGGGCCGGGAGGTGCAGTATACGCCAAAAAAACAGGCGTAAAGCCCGTTCATACATGTCGCCCTTATTTCTTTTATTAAGTAGAATTAAGTAGAATAGTTTTAGATTTGTACATACTTACTTAGTCACTTACCTCTCAATGTCACTCCTGGTCCCTTATTGCTCTTCTGATGCTACGTCCAGCATCACATCCGACAACACTTCCCTATGTTATGGAGACTGAAAGTGACATTGGATGAGATGTTGGATGTCATACATCACATCTGATGTCACTTATGGTTCCCAAAACATTGAGGTAACATAAGGAAACCGGAAGGGACATTGGATGTGACATCAGATGTCGCACTGGAATTCTCCGAACTGAGTTCAGCAATGAAGTGTAAGTTAATCCAAAACCCAGCACTTTTATGCGGGTTGAAATCTAATAAAAAATACTCGCACCATGTTTGCAAGGGTTTTGTTTTTATGTCGTTCACCAGGGGTGTTGCTAGGGTCCCAAAACATCCGGGGCTCGGGCCCTTAAGTTTTTCTGAGTAGGGCTGGGTGCACACGGAATTTTTTGCGCCTCATTGTGAACTGCGGATGTATATTTACAGAGAAAAACCTTTGTATGTAGGCTCAGGAGAAATATAAGCGATTACACTGCAGTTACAATTAGTGACTTACAGGAGACGTCTCTGAAGAGTTGTTCTCTTTCTCTTCTTCTTCTCCATCTGTCTCAGACGCCATGATGACTTCTACCGTCCACAACTCTTCACTGAAAAATGTACAAAACAAACATCTTAGACTCCTCATTTTATCAGCATTTCTCTACAATTTCCTATCTCTATACAAAATCCCCATCTATAGTGCCCCAAATGGTAATAATTACCCCCTTGTAGGTAAATATTTGCTCCCTATAGCCAGGTAGTAGCCCACTGTAGCCAGGTTGTAGCCCCCTCTAGCCAGGTTATTAGCCCCTCTATCCAGGGTACTGCCCTCTGTAGCTAGGTTACTGCCCCTTTAGGCAGTAATATGCCCCTGTAGCCAGTAACATGCTCCTTGTAGTCAGGTTATTAGCCCCCTGTACCCAGGTTACTGCCCCCATAGCCACATAATATGCCCCCTGTAGCCAGTGATATGCCCCCCTGTAGCCAGTGATATGCCCCATTAGCCACATATGCCCCCCTGTAGCCAGTGACATGCCCCCCTGTAGCCAGTGATATGCCCCCTGTAGCCAGTGATATGCCCTCTGTAGCCAGTGATATGCCCCCTGTAGCCAGTGACATGCCCCCTGTAGCCAGTGACATGCCCCCTGTAGCCAGTGACATGCCCGCTTATCCATATATGCCCCCTGTAGCCCAGTGACATGCCCTCTTAGCATATATTCCCCCTGTAGCCAGTGTCTTGCCTCTGTAGCCAGTGTCTTGCCTCCATGTAGCCATTATGCCCCCTTGTAGCCAGTGTCTTGCCCTGCCCCCCTTGTAGCCAGTGTCTTGTCCCTGTAGCCATTATGCCCCCTTGTAGCCAGTGTCTTGTCCCTGTAGCCATTATGCCCCCTTGTAGCCAGTGTCTTGCCCTGCCCCCCTTGTAGCCAGTGTCTTGCCCCCCTTGTAGCCAGTGTCTTGCCCCCCTTGTAGCCAGTGTCTTGACCCCTTGTAGCCAGTGTCTTGCCCCCCTTGTAGCCAGTGTCTTGCCCTGCCCCCCTTGTAGCCAGTGTCTTGCCCTGCCCCCCTTGTAGCCAGTGTCTTGCCCCCTTGTAGGCCAGTGTATTGCCCATGCCCCCTTGTAGCCAGTGTCTTGCCCCCTTGTAGCCAGTGTCTTGCCCTGCCCCCCTTGTAGCCAGTGTCTTGCCCCGCCCCCTTGTAGCCAGTGTCTTGCCCCCATGTAGCCAGTGTCTTGCCCCCCTTGTAGCCAGTGTCTTGCCCTGCCCCCGTTGTAGCCAGTGTCTTGCCCCCCTTGTAGCCAGTGTCTTGCCCCCTTACCTAATAAAAACAAAATAAAAAAACCTACTTACCTAATGAGGCCCGGTCCGCGCGTCCATGTCCTGCAGCTTGAGAACGGTGTAAGCAGAGTGATGTCATCACGCTGCTTACGCCGTCTCGCGGGGCCCTGGATCTCCTCGGCCGGCATATCTGCCGGCTTAGAGGATATCCAGGCGTCGCAGGGGGGTTATGAAAGCGGCGCGACACGCCCCTTGCGACGCTCAGATGTATGTACGGCGCTCGGTGAGCACCGTACATACAGGGGAGGAGACAGGACGGGAATGATCCGTCCTGCCTCCTCCCCGACTCTGACTGCGCGGCTGCTGTGAAACGGCCTGCTGCAGTCAGAGACATTGGCGGGCGCCGCCGCACTAAGGAGCGCTCCAGGCCCAAGGCAGCGGCCTGGAGACGCCGAGACTCGGGGCACAGGCGGATTCATTCGGGGCTCGTGCCCCGAATGAATCTGCCTAGCGACGCCCCTGCCGTTCACTATTCAGTATAAATGACATCTGTATTCTACAGGTCGTTACGATTCCAGTGATACCAAATATGTAGGGTTTTCGTTATGTTTTAGTATTTAAAAAAAAAATAAAAACATTCTCTATCAATTTGCACCTGCAGGGTCCCTTTTTCCACCTATGGACCTGCGTAACGGTGCATTTTTTGTCAGCTGAAGCGTAGTTTTTATTGGAACCATTTTGGAATAGATGCAACCTTTTGATTACTTCTTATTCCAATTTCTTGAGGATGTAAAATGACCCACAAAAGCCACAATTCTGGTGTTTGTTATTTTTTTCTCCTATGTTGTTCAGCGTACAGAATAAATGATGTTATATTTTAGTAGATCAGACCTTTATAGACACGGTGATACTGATATAATATAACTTTTTTTTTTTTTCTAAAATGGCAAAAGGGGGGTGGTTTGAACTTTTTTACATTTTTTTTCACATTTAGTCCCCCTAGGGCAGTATTCCCCAACTCCAGTCCTCACGCCCCAGCAACAGGTCATATTTTGAGGATCTCCCACAGAATGCTCTGACAATAATTACATCACCTGTGCAATGCTAAGGAAAAACATGACCTGTTGGTGGGTCTTGAGGACTGGAGTTGGGGACCCCTGCCCTAGGGTAACTGACCACTAAGGGGTGCAATCACTTGTACACCCTTCTGCATTATACAACTAATGCAGAAGGTGTACCATGATGTCAGTTCTATTACTTCCTGCAGGAAGTAATAGAAACGTTAACATGGTGGCTATGGAAGCCTTCATTAGACTTCCAGCTGCCATGGTAACTGATGAGTACCCCATGAATTAATCATGCTGGAGAGAGAGAGAGGGGACAATCACAGGGAGGAACAGTGCACAGCACCATTCCTCTTTCAGTTGAATGTTGCAGTGTCTAAATGGTTTAACAGCAGGTATTGGAACCGACTCCAATCTCAGCTGTTAGCGACAGGTGTCAACTGTGATAGTCGACTGGCACCCGCTGCGGGCTCATTGTGTAGGATACACCCATACATCCATGGTCATATTGAAAGGATAGGACATCAATGTGTGATAGATGTGGGTCCCACTTCCAGAACCTGCACAGTGTCAGACTCGGGTGCCTAAGGCCCACCAGTGGAATTTCATTCTGGGGATCCACCAGTGGATTTGATTCTGGGGGCCTCACCACTGGAGTTAATTCTTGGGGTCCACTAGTGTAGTTGATTCTGGGAGCCTCACCAGTGGAGATGATTCTTGGGTTCCACCAGTGGAGTTGTGTCTGGGAGCCTCACCAGTGGAGATGATTCTTAGGGCACACCAATGGAGTTGATTCTTGAGGTCACCAATGGAGTTGATCACTGGGGTCCACCAGTGGAGTTGATTTTGGGGCCCACCAGTGGAGTTGATTTTTGAGGCCCACCAGGGAAGTTGATTCTGGGGGCCTCACCACTGGAGTTAATTTTTGGGGTCCACCAATGGAGTTGATTCTGCGAGCCTCACCAGTGGAGCTGATTCTTGGGGCCCATTAGTGGAGCTGATTCTTGGGGACCACCAGGGGAGTTGATTTTTGTGGCCCACCCATGGAGTTGATTTTGGGGGTCTCACCAGTGGAGATGATTCTTGGAGTTCACCAGTGGAGTTGATTCTGAGGGCCTCATCAGTGGAGCTGATTCTTGGAGCCCACCAGTGGAGCTGATACTTGGGGACCACCAGTGGAGTTGATACTTGGGGCCTCATCAGTGGAGTTGAATCTGGAGTTTCACACCCTGCAGCTATTCTACGTGCCTCTTATACTATTTCTCCTACTTTTTGCCTCTTTTTCCTTTGTTTTCTGCCTCTCCCAAGGATGTATATGGTATTTAAAAGAAACTCCAGGTCTTCTATGCTGAAGGGCCCACCTGGGGTTTCACCTGTTCCCATGTGGGCCTGTCCTAGCCTGAACCTACTTCTATCTCATGAACGAGCTGTGAAACCTCTCTATTTTTAATAGAGAGGTGGTCAGAACTCTCCCATTGCAATGAATGGGAGTTCAGAGTACAGTCAAGTCCTATCAATGTGTCATCAATGTCTATGGTGCGACAACCCCTTGAATTGAATGGAGTCAGAGTGGACTGCACCCAGTTTTCGGAAGTTAAATCTTTAGGAAACTTTCTGACCCCATAATTGCTAAGTTAGCCTTGCCCACCATTCTTGTCATTGGTAAGAGAAGTAGGTGGTAAGAAATGAGAATCGTTGCATCAAAATTTGTATTTTTTTTTTATTCTCCAAAATTCTAGCATACACCTATTGATAAATTTCCTCCTCTGACTCCAAGGCAGAACCTTATACTTTATTGTGAGGATAGACCCATCTTAAATTGAGGTACTTCATATGAGCTACTTATGAGGACTTTCAAAGCCTGAAGCACTTGTCAACATCTTTGATCTTTCTTGTAGATGCTTTTATGATGATTGACACACGAGATGAAAGTTCTTCAGATTGATAATCTGCCAGAGTGTCCATTGAGTTATACAAATTGTGGTCTTCCAAAGGTAAGAAATGCATTGAGTGGCCTCACATCTTGCTGTAGACCCCCACCATTACCATTAAAACCTTGACATAACATGACTAAAGCAGGCATTCCCATAGATAACATGTCAATCTGCCAAGCCATGAATGATGATATGTAGAGCCTAAGAGAAAAATTAATCACTGAAGGACTTCAAAATGTTAGCATTGATTTGCTGTGGTTTAAGATACCTGTCAAGTTTCATCTGACCTAGTTTTCTTATCATAGAATATTTTTAAACTACAAGTGTTGATTGAATAGGACCCTGTTGGTTCAAAACTAGTTTGACCGAATTTGTGAAAAAAATTGGGTTGTTCCAGATCTGAATTTTTTTCCCTAGCACTATTTCTAACCCTAACCTATATCTGACCCAGTTTTCTTACCATAGAACATTGTTAAACTACTGGTATTGCTCAAATAGGAACATGTCTGGTTCGAAATTGGTTTGACAGAACATGAGAAAAAGTTGAGTTGTCCCAAACCCGAATTTTTGCCAAGCCTTGATTGATGATATGTAGGAAAAAAAATATTCACAGGGATTCAGAATGTTACCATTGATTTACTATGAAGATATCTGTCACGCTTCATTCAACCCAGCTTTCTTATCATAGGACCTTTTTAAACTACTAGTGTTGCTTGAATAGGACGCTGTCCGGTTCCGAACTGGTTTGACAGAACTTCTGAAATTAGACTTGTTTTGTCCAAAACCCACATTTTTATCTGATCGCACCCCTAAAACTATTCCTAATCTTTTTTCAACCCAGTTTTCTTATCAGAGAACTTTATTATGTAATGAGCCGGGGTAGTGGATCCACTGGACCGCCGCAAGCGGTGGTACAGGCCACACCAGGGAGCGGAGTCTAAGTGGGTCCCGGTTTTCACCAGAGCCCGCCGCAAAGCGGGATTCCACCAGGTCACTACCCCTGATGTGACTTGCTTGAGGAGGTGGTCGAGGTGCAACAAGGTACAGAATCTGGAGGCGGAATCGTAGTCGGAGTCAGGCTAGAGGGTCTGGGCAAGCAGTGAAGGTTCGAGGTCGGTGGACGAGAGCAGACAGGACTGGTACACAGGAACGGCAGACCGGAGTAGAATAAGGCTTCCTCGCATAGGTAAAGGGCGCTATGCATTCGGCGAGGAAGTTCCGGGGGAGGAGCCCTTATATAGGGTCAGTTGCCAACAAAACCAATTACCGGCACGCTGTCCCTTTAAATTTGAAAGAGCCGGCGCGCGCGCCCTAAGGAGCGGGGCCGCGCGCACTGGCTGGCAGACAGACGCGGGGAAGCAGGAGTGAGGACTGGTAAATGACTGCGCCTGAGGGAGAGAGCGCGAACGCGGCCCGACATGCGGACCGCGGCACCGCTTGCCTCGGGCACAGGGGGACGAGTGCGCCCGCAGCCCGAACTGCATATTAAATGACTGGTTTTATGTAAATAAGACCCTTTTGCATTCATAACTGGTTTGACTGAACTAGTGAAAAAATGTGGGTTGTCCCAAAGTTGGATTTTTCTATAGAACTAACCCTAACACTATTCCTAAGCCTAAGCTTCTGTCACGGCCCACGCTGCGGTCCGGCATGCCAGTGCCTTTGCTCTGTCCCTTGCTGCAGACCTTCCTCTCAGCGTGTACTCACCTCTCCATGCTCCTGCTCCAGTCCTCACTGCTGCCAGCGTCCCACACGTGCACACGTCCTCCCTAGGGTGCATGCACGCCAGCTTGCTGAGATTTAAAGAGACCGTATCTGATTACCTGACCACTGTCCTTTCACCACCTGGGACTTCAAGGGGTTTTCTCACTAGGAAGATTAGCTTTCAATACAAACAGTGTTAGCTGAGAGCAGGAGTGAGGTCATCCCATGGATAGAGGTTTGACAGAGCAGGAGATGTTATCTTTAAAGAGAACCTGTCACATAGTTTATGCCCCCCTGGCTGAGGACAGAACAAGCCAGTGTCAGACCTGCTGTTTCCAGCACTGTGTCCCTTATTCTGTAAGATGCTATAGTTTTAGAGCATTTAATGCTCAAATCTTAATCATGAGTAGGTGTTAGCCCCACCCACTAAAGGCTAGCCCCGACCACCTGTCAGTTATTCACATTTTTCTACCTATTCAAAGTAATAGGTTTATCAGTTGTAGTGGGTGGGGCTAGCCTCCGGTGGGCGGGTTATGAAAAAAACTCTTTTTATGACTCTTCTGGCTGAAAACTGCAGATTTGAGCATTAAATATTCTGAAACTGCAGAATCTTACAGAATAATGGACACAGCTCTGGAAACAGCAGGTCTGTCACTAGCTTGTGCTGCTCTCAACATCTTACAGAATAAGGGGCACAGTGCTGGAAACAGCAGGTCGGTCACTAGCTTGTGCTGTCCTCAGCATCTTACAGAATAAGGGGGACAGTGCTGGAAACAGCAGATCTGTCACTAGCTTGTGCTGCCCTCAGCAAGGGGGGCATAAACTATGTGACAGGTTCTCTTTAACACAATTATTGATAACTCCTTGCTTCTCAGAGCTCACAGCATTTGTATCTTTTGTGTACCACAGCAAATCTTGTTTAATGTAATTAGTTCACTCACTGTTCAGTCCAGTCAGTGTGTCAGAGGGAAAATGTCACTCCAGCTAATCAGATAACAGGTATGCAGTTTACCATAGAAACCTCTGTGTTGAAAGCAAATCTTCCTAGTGAGAAAACCCCTTTAAGGAACCTCCTGCCTGTGCTCTGGGTCAGTTCATTGATGTTCCCACATTACTCCTGGCCTCTGGTTTGCTGTCTGGTTTTCTGCGTTTATTGACATCCTGGTTCCTGCTTTACCCCAGTTTGTTCTTGCACCGCTGTTTCCTGATATTACACCAGCCTGTTACCTGTGCTGCTGGTATTTGCCGCTACCTGGTTTAATACCTGCCCAGGACTAGTTTGTCCCAACTTATAAAACAATTTGAGTTGCCCTGAACCTAAATTTATCTCTAACTGTAACACTATCCCTATCCTTCATTTGACCTAGTTTTATTATCATAGAACATTTTAAAACACTAGTGCTGCTCGAATAGTACCCAGTCTGGTTTGAAACTGGCTAGAGCAGGCTTATCCCGAACCCGAATTTTTCTCTGGCTCAACCATAACCTTATCCCTAACCCAGAGCCATTTTAACAGCATTATGGACTCCCAGGCATAATAGTGCAGTGGACCCTGCCCAAATACATGATATTAGGCCATGCCTCTTGCCATCCCCAAGCACACTCCTATTATCACGCCACTTATGTCTGGGCACCGGCAGCCTACAAGACTGATTGGCAGAGCAGGAAGCCTTTGGTTCCCTTCTCCACCATGGTTTTTAACTGTATGCACATCCTAAAAACACACAAACAGTTAAATAACCAAAGCCAACCAAGGGAACCAGGGTATCATTTTTAGTTTTCCTGAGACATATATATATATAGCACCTGGGATCCCCATACTTGTGGGGCCCCTGGGCAATTGCCTAGTGTGCCCAATGGAAAAGATGGCCCTGCCCTAACCCTATGCTGGGGTAAGAGTGAGGGCTTTCTACTGTCTTCCAAAGGCTAACCTTCCATTACTTGGCATTCCCAATCTCCTCGCTCCTCAAGCAGCCTCATTTCCATTGTGACATTACTGTGTTGCTCCCAATGTGGTGTCCCTTCCAGACCTTGCTACTAGTATAGCGTAACATAGGGATATTAACAATGCAATGGGCCTGACAAGGTAACTGAAAATGAGGTTGCACTGGGAACGAGGAGGGATTGGTAGGGTCGAAGAATGGTACGATTACCCTTAAAAACCCATAACAAACTCTATCCCTTACCACAGCTTAGGTTTAGGGTTTTTGGCAATTTTATTTTTTTATTTTTTGCAGTTTTCACCTAAATTTTATTCAGAGCTAGACATATCAAATTGCCATATTTTGAATTTGACATTGACCCAAATTGGAAGTTCTTCAGTTTAAAATACTATAAAGACATAAAAAAAGTCACATAGTCAAGAGATTACAGTAGAGTTTTAATGCGAGGGCCCACCAGGGTGAAGAGTAACTTTCTCTGGAAAACTAGTCTAATATATATGCCTTAGCGTGTGCTATGTCAGTTTGTAACAGAAATACTACCACTATGTGGTTTAATGGACACAAAACAAGCTATGGCATATATATGTGGGCCAATATAGGGGGCCTTGACACCTAATTGCTTATACTGTAGAAGACACTGTCGCCTGCACTTACCAGCCAGTGGGTGGGGTAGGACAATGTCGTAACCCCATCCACAATTGCACCAGTTTAATGCAAAGCAGCTTACAGTATCCACATCCAAACGACATACAGAAATGTACTGCATGATATAGTCAGTAACAAGGGGGGCCTTCTCATCCAAACTCACTCCACTGTGCCCCGCACTCAGCAATGTAACAGATGGATATTTATACACTGTATATAGTTTGCCCTGGTACAAAAACTCTGCCCTTAAGTAGATGCATTTTTTATTACAGTCACCATCTTGGTTTGGGGTATCTAATGTTTTTTTTTTCTAATTTACTTGGTTCAACTCAATCTTATCAACTACTCTCTCTTGTCTATTAGCAGAAATGGAGAGTACGGTAGCTATGCAGTACTTTCTCTGGAGGACCCGACCTGACCATATATACCATAGTTGGCCATTGTGCTGAATGGTCAACATACAGTGCTATATTTAATGTTGGCACCTTATGGCCATGCCATGGCAAATATGGATCATACATAAACACGTGACTAATCTCTATGGTAATGTGCATCATAAATTTAACTCAATTATACAGGGCAGGGTCCTATTTTTAGGGGTTCAGGAAATTCCTTAAAGGGGTTTGCCAAGACTTGAGTTCCTTACCTATTGTCTGCTCAGAAGAGAAGATAAACATAGGATGCAGCTTCATGGGGGGGAGAGGGGGGGGGGCTGAGCACAGAGCCAGGAAGCAGGGATCGAGTACAATGTTTCCTCAAATAATCACATTGCAACCAGTGGCTTTTCTATACAAAAGAAAAAGGTCTTTCTCCCCAGCCCCTTTTAAGCTGCTTCATGTTCCCTGTCATCAGATAAGAAGTGCAAACACGCAAAAGCGGCCAGATCAGCTCCTGTCAGTGTCCTGGTCGTGTCTAATGTAAACTGTCAGGAAACTAAAGGGGACGGAGCAATGCTGTAGCTCTCACAGGCTTCACTTTTTTTTAATTACATATATTTAGAAAAGTGATGAAATAACCATTTTGGAGAATCCCACGTCAACATTACATCGTGGCAAAACCCCTTTAAATTAAATCCCGAATAGAATTTTAACAATCTAACAAGGTAGAACTTGAATTTTTTTTGGGCAGATCTATCTATTTTCGTGGGCATGCTCCATAGGAAACAGATGAGAGCAATGATACAATGGGGTTTCTGTATTCTGTTGATCATATGAGTATAGTACTTTGTACAATTTTAGTTTATTATGTGGTTTCAGACACATTTTCAAATTACTTGTTTTTATATATATATGTTGTCCTTTTCTTTTTCTAAGATTAAAAGCGCCAGGCTGTAACGCAGTAAAAATAACTGTGAGCCATCTGCTCTGAAGCAGCAGGGAGGACCGGAGGGGAGCGGATGGGATATTTCACATAATTCACTGGTGTAAAATCTAAACCTTTGCCCTTTAACTAGCTGAGAAAAATGTATATGATCAAAGCTGATGTACACTATATGGTAAATGCCGTCCTTGTGACGGTAACCGAGTACAGACTTTCTGTTCTCTTATTCTAGATGAAACGTTTTTAGTTTGGATTGTGCCCTATGCAGTACATTGTATTAACTCCTCTCTTGTTATGATTTGCTGTCTAGTATCTATATAACTCAATCATAAGGTGTATAAATAACACCGCCATATGTAACACTACAATCATCACTGGCGCCTTCTTCAGTGCCCTGTGCAACCAGATTGTACCTGAGGTCAACCAAGCCTATAGGATACAGACTTTTTGCTTAGGAATAGTGCTGTGCTTCCGATTCAGGTCAAAGTGAAACTTAAAGGGGTTTTGGCATGAAGTAAAATTGACATGGGAAGCTTGCAAATGAAATAACAAACATTTTCACCATTCATTATTATTAAAAATTCTGCACCGTTTTTGTTTTTCCTGCTCCTTTAGAGATCCATTGTTTACAGCTCGTCTCCAGGGGATACGACCAGGGCTGAGAGCTCCTCAGTCCTGGTCGCACATGCTCAGACATCACCTCTCCTCTCAGGCAGCTACTGAGTGTTCAAACCACAGGTGCTGTCACTCTACTCCCATCCTCTATACTCCTTAGTAATTAGTCAAACGGTGCAAATAAATAAAAAAGAGAAACCTCAATCAGGTCTGTGCATTGGTAAAAAAAAAACACAGGCTTGGTTCCTGCAGGGATTTGAACCTAGGACCCTTGTGTTGTGAAGCAAAAACATTACCTCTCAGCTACTCACAATACTTTACATAAACAGTCCTTTCTTTGACTACAGAGAGGAAAGGCCTGGTGATGTCATCCTGCTGGGTCACATGATATGCAATTCAAAGAAATCACACACCCCCTTCTGAGCACACAGAGCTGGATGCAGGAGGTATGAAATGAGATCGTGGCAAAACCCCTTTAGTCCAATTCTGTGCATTTCCGATCAGGCTGGTTAAAATCAATTTTTTTTTCAAAGATTAATTAGAAAAAAAATCAACTGTTACCATAACCCTAACCCTAAGTACGGGTTAGGGATTTTTAGTTGGTCTGCATTGCTTAAAGGAGTTGTCTCCCCACAGGGTTTCAAAGAATGCATGAAAGAAATTCTCTGTCACTTCCTGGTTCAGACTAATTTGCATAAGCTCTGTGCTTGTACAGCATAAGCTCGGTGCTTTCAGATGCTAATTAGATTAGATTAGCTTCTCAAACTACTTGCAGGACTTCTTATCTGATCCCCAAAACAAAAGCCCTAATTACAGAGCTGTTTACTTGAGATAAATCAAGCTTTTTACTGTCTGGCAGCACAGGACACTGACTGACACTGCAGACCTGTGTGATGACTCACTCTCTGTTATCTCATTGAACAAACAGCCCTGGGAGATTTGTTTACAGGTCGGTTACTGAGGGAACTGAAATAGCCACAGAGGTAATAAATTCACTTGTATCTCTTTAGGGAAAACAGAGGAACAATGCAATATATTTGGAAAATGTCTTTATTTTGTGTTCCCTACAATTTGAAAGCTATTCTTTGTAGCGAGACAACCCCTTTAAGTTTCCGGTCCTCATCAATCTCCAGCCTCCCCAACTACTGTATATCACCCATCTGCTCTCTTGTTACTGAGTTTGGATGTATTGGAAGTAATAACCACTTCATTTTTGTAACGCACAATAATAAAAGTTTCTGTGTCTCGGCGGTTTCACGGAGGTCCCTCTCCATGTTTAAACATCAGTCAAAGGAATAAACCACCTTCTAGTTTTCACTTCATTAATCTTAATCTCAAGTGTGTCATACGAATCTCTTACTCATACTTTAGTAATAAAACATCCAACTTTTATTTTCCATCTCATAAAAAATCTTCAAGACGCATAAACAATATAGATCAGATTATGACATAAAGACAGGAACAATCTCACGTTATCTTCTATGAAGCAGTGATTTTCTTAGGAGCTTAGCATAGGAGCCAAACGTTAATAGTACTCCTCCCAAGTAGCATGTCTACTACGTTTCGAGGTAAACACCCTCTTTGTCAAGCATGCTACTGACTAGCTAGCCTTTAAATAGGTTCTCAACGGCACAAAAAAAGTTGGAAGTTTGGAAGTAATAACCTGCAGCGAAGACCAGATCCATGTACAGGGGTCAAAGGGATTTTCTCATTTCAAAGATCATAGTTCAACTGGTGGGGACGAAAAATCTAAGCTTGTAGGCCCTTAGTTACCATAAACAAAGTGCTATGGTTAAAGAGAATGGGCAGTTTGTTTAATTGTTGGAAGTGAGAGAGAGCTCCGGTCGGGTAACACCCAGGTCCTGCCCCCAGTCGTATTTGGGAACGCGCCTCAGAAGGAGTAGCAGGGGAGAGGCTGTGTATGGGAGGGAGCAAGGACATGTGTGCATGGGGGTGAGAAAGAGAGACAGAGAGATTGAGAAGAGAGAGAGATTTGCTGCGTTCACTGACAGCAATCAGTCGACGTGTGTGGTGCGGGGTTTGCCATGTTCACTGACAGCAATCAGTCGACGTGTGCGGGGTTTGCTGCTTTCACTGACAGCAATCAGTCGACGTGTGCGGGGTTTGCTGTGTTCACTGACAGCAATCAGTCGACGTGTGCGGGGTTTGCTGCGTTCACTGACAGCAATCAGTCGACGTGTGTGGTGCGGGGTTTGCTGCGTTCACTGACAGCAATCAGTCGACGTGTGTGGTGCGGGTTTTGTTGCGTTCACTGACAGCAATCAGTCGACGTGTGCGGTGCGGGGTTTGCTGCGTTCACTGACAGCAATCAGTCAACGTGCGCGGTGCGGGGTTTGCCGCGTTCACTGACAGCAATCAGTTGACGTATGCGTGCGGAGTTGGCTGCGTTCACTTGCAGCGATCAGAGGTCCTGCGGCAGAGAGAGATCTTGTGCAGTCCCATGTAATCACAAACAGATGAAGCGTACAGTTTTGTTCTGTAGATCTGTAGAGGTCAGAGGTGTAACAATCTGCAGGATATATCACTGTGTGTGAGAAAAAAAAAATCACCCATCTTTCCCAGAGTCCTGAATGTCAAATGCCTATTCTAGTAACAAAGTATGTAGAGAGAGCGAGAACTGTAGATATACACTATGGAGTTACACTTAGCTTTTCACTTCCAATGATTCCTTAGTCTCCGACAGCTGAGAATCTCTCCACTCCCCCCTGCTCACACAGAATGAATCATCAGGTGCACACTTTGGGGCGTTTCTGCAGAGAGAAGACACTCCCTGCTGAGAGGAGAAACACGCCCCTCCATTTCATAAGCTCTCCTTAGCAACCAGTATAAATGCCTGCCAAATGATGAAATGATAAAATCTTTTTAAAGGTCAGTGCCCTATGCGACCAGATTGTATCTGAGCTCGACCAAGCCTAGAGGATACAGGTCAAAGTGAAATTTAACCCAAATCTGTGCACTTCCAATCAGGTTGGTTCAAATCAATTTTTGCCAAAGATCAATAAAAAAAAAAATCAACTGTGACCATAACCCTAACCCTAAGTAAGAGTTAGGGATTTTTAGTTCTTCTGCGGGGCTTAACTTACCTGTCCTCGTACCCTCCAGCCTCCCCAACTATATCACCCATCTTCTCCCTTGTTACTGAGTTTGGATGTATTGGAAGTAATAATCTGCAGCAAAGACCAGATCCATGTAGAGGGGTTAAAGGGAAAAACCAGGGTGTTCCTTAATCTCTGCTCCCTGTGATCTCCACCTCTGCTTGGTCGCCCCATGGCATTCACAATCTACTTCAAAAAAAGTTTGTTCAGCAGCAACCAAATTATCAATAAGTATCAGTGCACGCCTTAAAAAAACCTGGATCAAGGTTCCATAGAAAGTCAGAAAAAATGTAGAAAAGGCAGCACTTCAAAAAATCAAAGGAACTTTATTTACCCAACGGCAGCGACGTTTCGGTCCTAAACAGAACCTTTCTCAAGGACAGCAACACAGTGACCTCTAGTGGTATAAATAGTGCACAAATACAGTGAACAAAATGACATCAATCAAATACATAATAAGCAGCCTTATTGCTAAGCAGTCTTAGTTGCGGGACACGGGGGGGATGCATGCGCATTGAGGTGTCCGGCTCTGTCAGGTTGCCGGAGCTCGGTCGCTTCTGCGCGTGCGCCGTTCTCAGTTGTCACGCATGCGCTCTTCCATCTGAGAGACGCCGGAGCTTCGCGCCGCTCGGCCAGGATGTCTAGCGAGTAAGCAGCGAATTGTATGTAATATTTTTATTATAATTGTCACAGGGGTATTGATTACCAATTTAGTGTATTTTTCACATTTCACTTCACATACTATATGTATGAATATCTCTTTATGATCACTGAAAAAAGGAAATATTTTTGTACACTCCTGATGATGTCACTGTTTTCTTCACTGAATAATCAGATCGTGGCTTTTGATATATTGTTTATTATGTATTTGATTGATGTCATTTTGTTCACTGTATTTGTGCACTATTTATACCACTAGAGGTCACTGTGTTGCTGTGCTTGAGAAAGGTTCTGTTTAGGACCGAAACGTCGCTGCTAGTGTTGAGCGATTGCGTTGGCTATCGAGATCGATCGATAGTCGATAGTCGGCCGCTATCGATAAGGTTTTTCGATAGTGAGCATCGATTATGAGCGATGACCATTAAAGTCTATGGGAGAGCAACAACACCTTCATTATTACACCCAAACAAGGCTGGAGAAGCTGAAATTAACATCCACAACAGTCAAATGGATACGTGCTACATCTTAGGCAACACACTTAGGTTATAAAAGTCACAGAAAAAAAGTCACAGACCATTTACTATCCCTGTCTTGTACCACAGCCTGACCCTTAAACCTGCATCACCCACAAATTGAAAAGTGCCAGAAGGCAGTATGATTTGAACCATCATGTTACTTGAACTGGACATTGACTATACCTGTCCTGGAACGCAGCATGAGCCCCAAACCTGCATGACCCCCACATTTAAAAAGTGCCGCAAAAAGGAGTCTTTCAACCACCATTTTAGTTGAACTGGACACTAACTATATCTGTCCTGTACCGCAGAATGACCATTAAACCTGTCTGACCCACAGTTTAAAAAGTGCCAGAAAAAGGAGTCTTTCAACCACCATTTTAGTTGAACTGGACATTGACTATACCTGTCCTGGGCCACAGCATGACCCAGGGCCGGAGTTACAGTGGGTGCGGTGAGAGCCCAGGCTGTCGTCCGTCATCTATTAACACGCAGGTTAAAATGCCCTGATGACGCAGCAACGAAAACTGTCGTGCTGAAGCAGAGTGCGGAAGCGGAAGTGTGAGAACTCCAGCCTTCCTCAGTACACAGTCAATACCTGGGTAGCGCTTGCCCCTCCGTATGAGTGCGGACCAATTGAGCTTCACTTGGAAATACTGGTGGTTAACGCTCCTGTTCCACCCAGGTGCCCTTTATCTTGGCATTCTTTTTCTCATTTTACTCAACGTGCTGGAGGAAATGGTCTCTGTACTTTGTTCTCTGTCCGTGCTCCATACTCCATGTCCTCTGAATAACCTACATCTGGTCAAGTTTTCCTGTACCTCCCTTGTACAATTCAGGGAATTTTTTTACCAGCTATTTTGTACATGCAAGTTTTTAGGTACTTTATTCTAGAAAACACATTTTTAAAAATCGGTGGAATCCCACCATGTCTTTGTTTCTCTTTTTTTTCATTGTATTAAATGGGTTGTCTCAATACAGGGATTGATAGCTATGTTAAAGATCTTGCAAAAACAAGTCATTTTGCAATATGTGTCCATTATGTTTTTGTATGATACACGGTATTTTTTGCACCTTTCAAATCACCTGTGGTGAATATAGAATTGCTGTTTTAAGATTTACGTAGATGCTGCGTCAATGAACAGTGCTGGGTGCGCAAAAGTCAAAAAACACGTAACTGTGATGTTTTCGTACGATACACGGTATTTTTGGCAACAAACAACCTGTGCTGACTACAAGATTGCTGGTTTGTAATTTAACTGCAAGGTGGATATATCAACAGTCACAGGTGTAATGGGTAAAATTAAAATGAACACATATCTGAAATGTATACTGATAATAAAAGTGGAGTTTTGCAGCTAACAAAGAGACCTGCAGTTACTAGAAATGATGTGTATCCAATATAAGTTCAGGCTACCCAATATCCAGGAAATATTTCAATAGCAAACTGTTAATAATAAAGATATTCCACTACAATGTCTACACTAAGTCTTGGTGAACTTTATCCAGTGTTCTTTATAGATAGAGCTTGTCTGTGTTCGCCCGCGGCCCCCCCACCCCCCGCTCCCCCCGCGTGAATTTACAGCGGTAGATGCTGCTTTAAAATTCTCTAGCTAACTACATAAAATCTTCAAATCTCTAATCTAACTAAATTGTAAGCATCACAGCTAATAGTAGAGGTTTCTCTGTGCAGAAATAGACTAATTTCGCTGAGCTGTTTGGCCACAGGCAGAGCGCAGGTCCTATCCTATGAGACGCTGAGAGACACTGAGGCTGAAACAGGAAACGCTGTTCTATGTAAAACGAGGTCATGTGATTTTCCAGCCAATCGCAACCATACATATCCCAGTCATGACGTCGCACACACATCTCACCCTGCTCTATTCTGTAATCTGATTTGCTGGCCGCCAAAATTACAGGAAGCGCCGAAAAAGGCGCGATCTTAATAGATGATGCTCAGATTTTAACCTTAATTATCGCATGATCTGGAAATTTCGATCACCATAAAAACCTTGCCGATTTCAACTTTGTCGATAAAAATCGCTCAACACTAGTCGCTGCCATTGGGTAAATAAAGTTGCTTTGATTTTTTGAAGTGCTGCCTTTTCTACGTTTTTTCTGGCATTCACAATCTGACATCACCTCCTATTTGAAGTCACTTCTGGTCCAGTGTCATCTTATGATAGCACAGAGTAAACGGATATCCGGGTATGGTTGACAAACGTCTACTACCACCGCAATATCAAAAAGCCGGTAGCGGTAAAAGCAGCAATTTATTTCCATCCAAAACAGTAAAATGCACACTAGCAACATACACCCACATATGTGGTATAGGACAGACGCGTTTCGGGCGCACAGGCCCTTGCTCACTGTATAGTATGCTATGTGAATGAAGGTCTTTTAAAACAAACTAAAACCAATCACCTGTCACGACCTCGTCACATGATCACTTTTGACGTATGCATGGGGAGGCAATGGATGTATGCATATATACGTTTTCTATACAGGGATTAAATATCTGGGAAGACCAATGTTACAATTCTATTAATAAATATACATCATGTCTGTGCAGTAATTTAACCCTTCTGGTCTCCTAGTTCCCAGCTTTAATATCCAGAAAACCTCCCTATATCTTACTATTTTAGTCCAATTTCCACCTCTGTATGGATATGGGCACTGCTCTATTGCATAGAATTTAACCCCTTAACGACCTTGGGCGTATCAGTACTCAGGCTCCCGTCACTTACCCTGGCTGGTTTGCCCCACTTCCGTCCGCAGACAGGAAGTGGGGAAACCGCCATCTTTGTACACCCTAATGCATTGCCTATGCAATGCAATAGGTTGTATTAACAATCGCGCCCCCTACTGGTCAAGCACCACAGGTGGCCTCAATGTTACAGTAAAAAAAAAAAAAAAAAAAAGTTTTAAAGTACAAAAAAAAAAGTATTAAAAGTTCAAATCACCCCCCTTTCTCCATTTTACAAATAAAATCATTAAAATAATAAAAAAGTTACACAAATTTGGTATCGCCGCGTCCGAAAAAGTCCTATCTATAAAAATATAATATCATTTATCTCGTACGCTGAACACCGTAAAAGAAAAAAAATTCCAAACGCTAAAATTGCGTTTTTTGGTCATTTTACGTCACTCAAAAAATGGAATAAAAATGATCAAAAAAGTCGCATGCATTCCAAACTGCTAGCGATAAAAAGTACACTTCAGCCCGCAAAAAATACCCCCTCACTGACGTCCGTAGGTGTTAGTACAAAAAAAGTTATTGGTCGCACAATATGGCGCCGTGGCGCAAATTTCAAAAATAGAAAATGTTTGGAATTTTTTTACGGTACCAAAACATAACGGAAACCCTACATGTTTGGTATTGCCGGATGCGTAACAACCTGTAGAATACAGATAACACATTATATTTACCGAAGATTGAACGCCGTAAAAGCAAAACCCCCGCAAACATGGCGAAAATACATTTTATTCACAATTTGTCCCACTTGGAATTTTTTTGCAGTTTCCCAGTATATTCTATAGTATAGTGAATAACACCATTAGAAAGTCCATCTTGTCCCGCAAAATAAAAGTCCTCATGTGTCTATGTAGGTAGAAAAATAAAAAAGTTATGGCTCTGGGAAGGCGAGGAGGGAAAAACGAACGTGTCACCTAAAAAAAACGCCGAGTCCTTAAGGGGTTAAACCAGGCATCCTCAAACTTCGGCCCTCCAGCTGTTGGAAAACTACAACTCCCATCATGCCCACTGTTCTAGATTATGTAAATGCATGATGGGAGTTGTAGTTTGCCAACAGCTGGAGGGCCGCAGTTTGAGGATGTCTGGGTTAAACCCTGTCTCCATCATGACATTCAATAAAGTGCCTAGAAGCCCCAGATACCCGACCTTGCTGTTTTTTGATGCTAGACACATGTTCCATGATCCTAGTTTTGACTTTCCGTGCTACCTACATATTTAACATTGCACATTGTGCATTCTATTATATAAATGCAATGATGACTATTGCAGTTTATGAATTGTTTGATGTCAAATATTTGTGCATTGTTATTGTCTGTGAATTGTGTGACTTTCATAGTCAACTTGCAAGCATTGCTCCGTGCCCCGCCACATCTATAATGTCCTTTTTGTGAGAGCCATACTTTGGCTGAATTAGTAGAATTATTAATATATACACTAGGGGATATGATGTTTCCTAGGGTTTTGCCTTTCCTGGGTAAGACTCGTACTCCTTTGTCTAAGATGGTAGCCAAATTTGTATCCTGTCTTAAAATATTGATGTTTTTTAAGAATATAGATTTTATTTGTTTGAAATTTTTGCTATATTTGGTAGAAAAAAACATCTTATTATCCCGCGTAGTGTATTGTTTTTTATCCTTTGCTGTTGTGTCATAGTCCTCACTTTCTGCTTTGCTTTTTCAAAGTCTTTCCTACAGTATCCTCTATGTGTGAGTCTGTTCTCAATAACCTTCTCCACCTCCTTGTAGTCATTCTCCAAAGTGCAAATTCTACGTGCCCTAATAAACTCTCCATATGGAATAGCTCTAATGGTGCTACTAGCATGGCAACTGCTTTTAGAATCGTGTTGCCAGAATTTGGCTTGCGATATAATGTAGTAGCTATCTTTCCTGATTGTGTGTGTCCCATAAGATAGATGTCTAAAAATGGAACACCCTCCCTGTTCCTTATGATACCCTAATATGAGATGGAATAGAAGGAACCCTGGAAGTGATATTAGAGCATCAGTGCTTCAGGACAAATGGTGACGGGGACCATAGAAGTCAAGGAGCAGAAGTGATGGGAACCAGTAAGTTAAGCCTTCTAGACCAGCTAACCCTAACTTAGGGCAGGATTATGTTTATGGTCACATATTATGGTTTAGTGTCAGAGAGAAAAAATTCGGGTTCAGGACATCCTGAACCTGAATTTTGTCAGAAGTTCGGTCAAGCCAGAGTCAAGACCAAACAGGGACAGGTTGGAGCAACACCACTTGGGGACAGATAGAAAAAACATAAATTTCACCCACATTACCAATGAAAAGTAAGTGATGTGCATCAATACCCCCCAGCAGTATTTTCATTGGCCTTTTTAATAGCACAAAAAATTCTGACCGTCTGGCACTTGTTTCCAACATAGGACAAAATAATTCAAAAGTAGTAAAGAAACAAGACAACTGTAATAAGTGATGAATGGTTAATGATGGGGGTTGTGATCATGTGAGTTATGTGAAGAAAGAATGGCATTCACTGGGCTGCATTTTACACTATGTTGCCACCAAATTCCTCTGTGTGATACAATAAAGTGCTTTCAGGACACTATCTTGCTCTTTGGAGCAAGATTAAGGTTCATATTGGCAAAGGCTTATCACAGCTCACATGATAGATGGTGGATCCTCTGGGTCTCACACAAGTTTTATCATAGAATCAAACCAGGGAGCGGAGATTAAGGAACACCCTGGTTTTTACCCTTTAACCCCTGTACATGGATCTGGACTTCGCTGTAGGTTACTGCTTCCAATACATCCAAGCTCAGTACCAAGGGAGCAGATGGGTGATATAGTTGGGAAGGCTGGAGATTGAGGCAGGTAGAGTTATTGCAAGATAAGAGACAAGCGAAAAGGTCATGACAGGAGGTGGACAAGGTGGCAGGTAAAAGGACTACCAGGAATTACTAAGGAATGGCAGGAAACACTATCTGAGATCAGGTAAGAAGTATGAAATGTCTTTAAACTTGCAGCGTGGCTTCCTTTTCCTCAGTTCCTCATTGGTGTAAGTGATTAGCAAGGATGGATTCATGTCAAAAACCGGATGAGATCGCCTTCCACACGGATAAGTGGCCCAGAGAATGCCACAAAAACATTCCCCAAACCTAACGTTGAAAGCCCTTTTGTTTTTCTTCCAGGAATGGATAAAGGGAGTTTGTTCTCTTATATTTCTCGCCTGATTTGCCAACATCCAACCATTCAAACAGAAAACATGACTCATCCCAGAAGACAATCCTTTGCCAATCAGCCAATATGTCAATTCCAATTTAAGTTTTTTTTGTCAATGCCTTATGGTTCGCAGAAGTGCAGTGATATCTGTCTGCTCTAGGGCCCCATACACAGTAGGGTTAGCAGAGGTGCAGTGATATCTGTCTGCTCCGGGTTCCCATACACATTAGGGTTAGTAGAGGGTTGCAGTGACTCGTCTGCTCCGGGGCCCTATTGAGAAAAAAGGTTAAATGTTGTGTTAGACACACATCTGGTTGCCCTCTGTGTCCTTTTGGTGGTGAGTTGCTCCCCTGTAGCATGTCGGTTGTTCTCACCCACCTTTGTAGCCAATGTTCACTTATAATAGAGTTTTTGATTTGTACCTATTGTAGAACGAATACAAAAGTGTAGAGAATAATAAAGCTTTTTCTTCTTCTCATTCAGATATTTGGCCACAGGATGGAGTTTTTTTCATCACCGCACCTGCAGTTCCAGGGGGACATATGGACTATTTGCAAAGTTGGGAATTTGGAAATTATCAATGCAACATAATTTGGAAGAAGTTGGAGTCCATGGTGATGATCTGTCTTAACAAGGAGAGCTGGCTATGAGTAGCAGCAGACTTCCAACCAATTACCCAAACTGTCTAGAGAAAGTCCGGACCACCATAAGGGCAGTATTGGTAATATTCCTGGCAGGGGCCCTGATCAAATTTTTTTTAAAGAATTGGGGCCCACTGCAAGATAAGAAGGATAATAGGCAGAGGCCTGGATACTTTGGCTGTATGGGGCCCTGAAATTACTCATGACAGGCTCAGGCACAGTTGATGGCAAACATGTAAGGGTGCACCAACCACAGCAGACCGGATCCCACTTCTATGGCTATGAGAAGTTTTATTCAGTTTTCCTTCTGTGGTGATTGATGCCCACTTCAGATTTGTGGTCACTGATGTTGGTGTCTAGGCAATAGAGGGGATATCTGAATTCTGCAAAAATCACTGATTGGACCTCAAATTCTTGGAAAATGTACTGATATATTTTAGTATGGTACAAAAGGACTGGTAACAGGCCCAGCCTAGGGGCCTTCATTAGGTCCCTAATTGCCATATTTACTGATTGGCACCATTGTGGGTTGAGTAATCGAGTGATGAAGGGGTCTCCTTTTATTATAATGGCTTGGTGGTTAGAGGCAGGATTTGGGGTTTAAAAGAAGCTTGTTATATACAAAATTCTTCTCCTTACCCATTCCATAGTCTTTAAAAATATGGGGGTGTAATGGCCTCAATGTCGGAAGGGGTTCATATACAGATGTATGTCTTGTTGAGTTTTTTCCCCTTTTTACTAAATTAGACACTTTTCATAAGCTAGGGTCCCATGATATGACATCTACATGTGGACAAAGCCTTAGTTCCCAATGGCTAGATGAGTTTGCCAGAGAAGCAATGGTAGCACGTTGGAACTGGTGGCTGTGGTCCTTTATAGAAGTGGGTTTTAAACCCTTTGGGACCACATTCTCTCAAAAGTTTAGCATTTCTGAGGGATTATTAGCCCATTACACCTTATACTCATTGTCTGGACCCTGGTAGCCTTTTTTTTTTACCAGTTACCATATTAAAAGAACCCTCCAGGGGTACAAATTTGGCCTTAGAGCTAAAAGACCTAAGGAATAAAGTTCTTCGTTCACTGTACCTTTGGGTTCTTATCTCTGAGATCCCTAATGTGGTCCATTAAAAACTTCTCCAAGCCAACAACAGGCACCAGACTAGGTCAAGTAAATTAATTTCTCCTTTCTATAGACATTATGAGTGATAGGTTTTTTTGGGGCCTTGATCTTCTTGGTCTTTTATGTGTTAGCAAAGTATGCTTATGTTTGACAGAGGTTACCAGGGCCCTAGCTACCTTATGCCTCACAAGGTAATGCTGACATGGAAAATGAGTAGCTGCAGTGTGGGCCAGCAGAATTACCTCCACAGGTAAAAATAACTAAGTAACACATAATAGGTTTCACTATTTTCATAACGACCCAATCTATACTATTGTCTAATTTTATCCCTTTTGGGGACATGGGAAAAAAAAAAAAAAAAAACCCCAAAACGTTTTTTTAGGCAATCAGCCTCACAAAAATTTGAATAAGTAGCACAGCTGCCAATTTTTCTGGAACCTCCAAGATATTTCTGGAAAAAGGGGAGTTCTACCAGAAGAGTTGGCCAGTCTTCTGCACCGGCAATTGTAAACCGAATGGTACCAGGGTTATAGGTCCTGAGACAGTGTTCTGCATCTTCTGATAGATGAACCTTAAATGGGGTATTCCCATCACAGTACTGCAGGTGCTGCTGGGGAAAGGGGCCAAAA
>JAODAL010042207.1:0-35066 GCA_025379985.1 Phyllomedusa bahiana | reverse complement strand
AAAATTATGCAAAATTTTTTTCACGGGTAGGAATCATTGGTCATGAGGGTCCGGGTCAGATGACTACATGTTTAAGCTTATGTATACAAAAATTGTGCCACTAGTCATTGTCTCTATACAACAGAATGCAAAGTATTCCTTGAATTTTGAGTGGTCTAGACACGTGGAAAATAATAGCCATGGCTCCTTCACCTGCCACCATAGTTATCATATGCACACACCAGGTAAAAAGGGTTTTCCATCAGGCTGTTTCAAAGAGATTGCTCTTTATCACTCTGACCTTCAATTGGCTCCACCTGAGCTGTTCTACAGCTTCAGGCTCCTAATTCCTGTTCAGGCTGTGGGTGGATCTACAGCTTCAGGCTCCTACTTTCTGTTCAGGCTGTGGGTGGATCTAAAGCCTCAGGCTCCTACTTCCTGTTCATGCTGTGGGTGGATCTACAGCTTCAGGCTCACACTTCCTGTTCAGGTTTTGGGCGTTTCTGCAGCAATGACTGACATTTCAGCTCTGCTATTCCTACCCGAGCCTGTAAGAGGGACTTTGGTGATGGGGTTTTGACAGCAGGTCATAAAGTTGCACAGCTATATAGGTTTAAAGTTTGTAGGCAACATAAACAAGCACCTGTGCTGCTGATAATACACAGCAGAGCCTAGAGTAGTAGGAAGTATGTGTACACAGGCAGGAGATTACATAGTTAATACAGTTGAAAAAAAACATATGTCCATCAAGTTCAACCAAGGTTGGGGAAATTTTGGACAGGGGTGTGGGGTGGGTGGATAAGGAGTTTTTTAAGTTTAGTTCTCCCTAATGATGAGGACTTCAAAACCCATAAGGAAAGAACCAATCTGCGCTGAGGAAGATTTCATTCCTGATCCCAAAATTGCTACCAGACTAGATCCAGATTACACGGCTACATAAGTATTAATATAGTTTCGTCTGAGGTAGTTATATAAGCCTGTCCTTAAGCCTTCATCTGTTCCTGCTGTAAACAGCTCCTCAGGCAGCTATTCCACAGATTCACAGTTTTCATAGTGAAGAAGGCTTTTCTCCTCTAGAGGTTGAATATTTCTATTAAAAGGTTAAAGGCTTCTATTAAAATGTTTAGAGGTTTTGCCATCACAAATATTGATGACATATTGATAGGATATGTCATCAATGTTATATAGGTGGGAGCTCCACCTATGGGGCAGAGTCCTATCTCTAGAATGGCCCTCCAAATCTCCTCATAGGAGATGCAGAAGTGTCTAGAAACTGTCTAAAACAGAAAAGAAATGTGGTATGAAGCATGTATGCCAATTTTTTTAATACAACTTGCACCAAATTTGTGACGCAGTCGCCTTAATAAATGTGCCCTTTAGAGTTAAAGGGGGATTCCCACCTCAGACATTTTTGGCATATCAACATATCCACAAGAAATGTCTGATGGGTAAAGGTCCCACCTCTGGAATCAACTGTTATCTGGAAAATGGGGTTCCTTTACTCTTCATTTTTGTCTGTGCAGCAGCTTCACAGAATAGACAGGTGACTGCGCATGCGCAGCATTCGCCTTTTACTTTTATGGGAATTCTATGAACAGCCCAGAGTGATATTCTTAAATAAGGAGGTATTCTGAAATCCACAGGATATGCCAATAATGTGTAATAAATGTAGATCCCGCCCCATCAATGTGGAGAGCTAAGGCTCCTCTAGACTCCCTGGTCAGGTTCCCCAACCCATGCTCGGCTTCTTATATAATTCCTATAGAAGTAAACGATCAGAGCTTTGCACATGTGCAACCAACTTTCCAATCATTTTCCACTTAGATGCATACCTTTATATGAGTCCCATAGATGGGACCCACATCCACATCATGGGAATAGGCTACAAATGTGCTGACTGAGGATATCCCTTTAAGTCTATGTCTGTAGAGGGGATTTAAGGCTTTGTATCGGAGAATTTGGAGTCTGATCACTAGAAAAATATATTATGTACAAAATCAGCACAGAATTATATAGATGGAAGGGAAAAAACTTCTTATTGATACACATGTACAGTGGGTAAGGAAAGTATTCAGACCCCTTTACACTTTTCACTCTTTCTTTCATTGCAGCCATTTGGTAAGATTCAAAAAGTTCATTTTTTGGCTCATTAATGTACACTCTGCACTCTGCCCACCCCCTACAACTCCCTATCTTGAAAGAAAAAAACCAGAAATGTAGATATTTTTGTAAATTTATTAAACAAGAAAAACTGAAATATCACATGGTCATAAGTATTAGCCCCTTTGCTGCGACACTCATATTTAACTAATGTTCTCCCCTTTTTCCTATTGGTTTTCTTCCAGCCCTGTGTTTAGTTTTAAACTGATTGGACTTGATTAGGAAAGTTATATTAAAGACACACAGCTCCAGTGATGTATTAGCACATGAGAATCAGGGGTCTAAGGAATTGCCCAGGAGTCAGGGGAAAAATTGTGGCAAGGCGCAGATCTGGCCAAGGTTACAAAAGAATTTATATGTTACAGGGTGGATACGTTTCACTCAAATCTTTCTTTGTTCCAATTTTGACACATTTTCCCCATTGTGTTTCTTAACCTACAGCAAATCTACTGTGGAGTATAAGAGTAGAACCAAGTCATCAAAACAATTGCAACTTATGAATTACTTTTTGGATATGATGTTGAATTTCCATTTAAGAAAAGAAATCCCAGTATGAGTGAAATTTTTGTAATAAAAACATATAAAATAAAAATTGTAATGTTACTGTGCTATCAGGGGGAATTGTTAAATGTATCATTATTGTAGAGATTTCCCCCCTTTGTAGCAAGACTATTGGTTTGGGTTTGGAAAAACGAGTCCAATTCAATTCCCTGTGGGTTCCAAATTATTGATTAGCGTAAGTTTCCACCTAATGGGGAGGAAACTTTTACCCTTTATAAACAAGACACCACCCCGAGGGGGAGAGACAGAAGACAGAGTCATTGGAGTAGGCCCACTGAAGTCTCCTCAGGGTGCTCTTTTTATTGACAAAAACGTGAGCTACACTCTTCCATACTATTACCAACAAAATATCAGAAATGTTAATTTGCTGACAAAATGTCACTAGCCAATCAGTCTATTTTGGCAAAAACTTAATTATAAAATTTTATAAAAAAGCTCTTGCTAAAATCCTTAAGAAAAACATAAAAAGTTGTCCTACTGACTTGCGGGTTACGCATTGCTTTTCATTAAATCACAAACTAAAAAAAACTTTATGGAAAATGAATGTAGCTCATTTCATCTCGTTAAAAGGGGTTTTCTCACCTGAGTTTAAAAGAGCCCCAGCCCGTTTTATCCGCTTTAGTCTAGAGCAGTAAGTGGCTTATCAGATCTGCAATTGCTACCACAAGGCTACGGCTTAGGGGGGTAAAAAGCATGTCCTTTTTTAAACAAACAAAGTGAGTTCCTGAGACTACCCCAACAGGGGGTGAGACTGGAAGGAAGCAGCTTCCAGCTAATCAGATAAGAGAGAGGAGAGAGAGATGGTCCGTAACTAAGAAGACAGAAAAACTCAGTCCACACACTGCGATTTTTTTATTTAAAAAACTTTTCTTTTTTCAACTTTATATGTGCCCATAACTTTTTAGGGTTTATCCCCAAATTTTTATCATAAACGGGGTTAAAACCTTGTGCGTGTTTTTTCTTAAGAATATAAATTTTAATATTCATAGTGCCTTGCTTATTTCATTAATGTGGGTCCTCCATAAAAATGAGGAAAAAAAGCTAGATCTGAACCAAGTTCACCGAGGAACCCAACGCCAAGTGTGACATTTCGGAGGTGTTCCTCCTTCAGACGGCGTAATTTGAGTATCCCCCGGATTTTGAACGTAAAATGAAAAAAGTGCGCTGCAGAAGGATAAAAATTTTCTTTCTCCCCAATGTAAAAATAAAAACAACAAGTGTTTGGTAAACCCCCCCCTCCCGTAAAGCCCAACCCTTGTTTGGAAAACTCCTTTAACACAAATATATCTTCTTTGTATCATAGGTATTTAGAAACAAATACAAATGGATGTCACTTTTGAAAACAAAATCACTGTTTGTCGAGCAAACGTATGTTTAAACAATGGCATCTTAGCCAATTTCTTCCATACCCCTAAACGTGACCCATCACTACAAATTTGGGGTTGATCCCGAAAAAAAGGGAGAAACATTTCAAGGAGGTATTGAGGATATAAATCCCTGCATGAATGATTTATTTTAGTAATCTATGACATGTAGAGAGAGAGAGAGAGAGAGAAAGTGTGAGTGAGAGAGAGAGAGAGAGAGAGAGAGAAAAGACTGGTGCCTCTTGTGTTTTACAGTCCCAGTACCACTGTATCAGAAAGAGAGAGGAAGAGAGAGAGAGAGCTTGTGCCTCTTATGTGTGACAGCCCCAGTACCAGAGTATCAGAGAGAGAGAAAGTGTGAGAGAGAGAGAAAGTGTGTGAGAGAGAGAGAGAGAGAGAGGAGAGAGAGAGAAAGGTGGGAGAGGGAGAAAGTGTGAAAGGGGAGAGAAAGTGTGAGGGAGAGAGGAAAGTGTGAGAAAAAAGTGTGAGGAGGAGGAGATGTGTGTGAGAGAGAGAGTGTGGAGGAGAGAGAAATTTTGTGAGAGAGAGAGGGGTGGGGTGGAGAGGGGAAAAAGTGTGTGTGAGAGAGGAGAGAGAGAGAAGTCTGGTGTTCTTTTTTTTCCGCCCCGTCCCAAAATGTTCAGAGGAGGAAAGATGGGAAAAGTGAGAGAAAGAGAGTGAGAGAAAAAGAAAGAGAGAGAAAAGGTTTGTACCTCTTGTGTGTTTTGGACCCATTCCTGGTTTTGGCTTACAAATGCTGCAGCAAAATATGCATAAAATTACACGCTGTAAATAGTGTTGAGCGATTGCGTTGGCTATCGAGATCGATCGATAGTCGATAGTCGGCCGCTATCGATAAGGTTTTTCGATATTTGAGCATGATTATGCGCGATGCCCATTAAAAAGTCTATGGGAGAGCAACAACACCTTCATTATTACACCAAACAAGGCTGGAGAAGCTGAAATTAACATCCACAACAGTCAAATGGATAGTGCTACATTTTTAGGCAACACACTTAGGTTATAAAAGTCACGGGAAAAAAAGTCACAGACCATTTTCTATCCTGTCTTGTACCACAGCCTGACCCTTAAACCTGCATCCCCCAAAAATTAAAAGTGCCAGAAGGCAGAATGAATTTGAACCATCATGTTTCTTAAAACTGGACATTAAATTATCCCTGTCCTGGAACGCAGCATGAGCCCCAAACCTGCATGCCCCCCACTTTTAAAAAAAGTGCCGCAAATAAGGAGTCTTTCAACACCATTTTAGTTTCACTGGACATTGACTTACCTGTCCTGGACCGCAGTATTGACCATTAAACCTGTTTGACCCAAGATTAAAAAGTGCCGGGAAAAGGAGTCTGTTATGTCTGTATCTGTTATGTTTTCGTATAATACACGGTATTTTTTGCACCTTTCAATTCACCTGTGGTGAATATAGAATTGCTGTTTTAAGATTTACGTAGATGTTTGTGTCAAGAACAGTGCTGGGTGCGCAAAAGTCAAAAACACGTAACTGTGATGTTTTCGTACGATTACGGTATTTTTTGGCAACAAACAACCTGTGCTGACTACAAGATTGCTGGATTGTAATTTAACTGCAAGGTGGATATATCAACAGTCACAGGTGTAATGGGTAAAATTAAAATGAACACCTATCTGAAATGTCCTATCCCTATGAGACGCTGAGAGACACTGAGGCTGAAACAGGAAACGCTGTTCTATGTAAAACGAGGTCATGTGATTTTTCCAGCCAATCGCAACCATACACATCCCAGTCATGACGTCGCACACAATCTCACCTGCTTATTCTGTAATTCATTTGCTGGCCGCCAAAATTACAGGAAGCGCCAAAAAGGCGCGATCTTAATAGATGATGCTCAGATTTTAACCTTAATTATCGCATTGATCTGGAAAAATTTTGATCACCATAAAACCTTGCCGATTTCAACTTTGTCGATAAAAATCGCTCAACACTAGCTGTAAACCTTGCCAGTAGCAATTTATAAATTCGCAACTTTCTATTATAAACTTGCAAGAAAAAGTAATTGAAACCTTTTAAATTACTTGGATTTCTGCATTGATCTCAATCTTACTGAACTATTTACACACAAATAGATGTCTTTCAATGGATAAGTGAAGTAAACATCCACAGCGCAGGGAGAAAAAGTAAGTGAAGCTCTGTGTTAATGACTTCTCCAAATGGCATATGCAGGTGAAACCATTCCTGGCTTTGGGGTTTTAAAATTGTAGCAAAAAAATGAGCAAAAAAAAATGGACCCCAATGGTAGCAATTAAAAGTTATGCAACTTTCTGCAGTTGCAAGAAAAAAGTAATTGTCCTTTTAAAATTTCTTGTTTCTGCTTGGTCTCAATTAGGAGGGGAATTTTTTCAAAAAATTGTTCGGTAATTCGCCGAATTTTTGACAAAAATAAATTTGGGGGGGGGGGGAATTTTCGGCCGAATCGCGTTTTAAAAAACGCTTTTTCCAGGCTGCACAGGCCTGCGGGTGCTGTAAACGTTGTGCCCTGCTTAAAAATGGAGGGGCTTGGTTTGGTTTTCATACATGTTGTTTTTTGTAGACACGCGTTTTATGCGCCGCTTTAGTCGCTTCACTTAAAATTCCCTGGGCATTAAGAGGGCAAAACTACCAAAAAACTCAAGCAGGAATGGTTGATAAAAATCATCCAGAGTGTGGAGGTGCGGCGGGAAAACCACGCAGCAGAGGTCAGACAGTGGGCCCAAAGACTTTTGGGGGGCCAAAACCGAGGAAACCACAGAGTGGCACAAAGATGAGAGTGGAGGTCCCCCGGCGGCAGCGCATGAGGTCAGGGAGTGGCACAATGAACAGTGGGGTTTTTGGCGGCAGCAGCAGAGATTTTAGGCAGTGGCACAATGACTTCTGGAGGGGCCCAAAAAAGTATTAGGGCCACGAGTGGACAAACACACCGTGGGAGGTCACGAAGCAGCGCATGAGTCAGGCGTGGCACAATGACATTTGGAGGGGGCAAAACAGGGGGGGAAGCCACAGAGGGGGCAAAATTGACTGGGGAGCGGAGGTCCAGGCGGAAAAAGGCGAAATGGGTCGGGCAGGGGCAAAAAATGAAATTCGGGAAGGGGGCCCCAAAACAGGAGGATGCCCAGAGGGGCCCACAATCCCCACGGGGTGGAGGTAAACAACAGCAGCATTTAGGGAAAATCAGACAGTGGCACAATGAATTCTGGAGGCGGCAAAACGGTATTGGCCACAGGTTGCAAAAATTTCACACAATGTGGAGGGTAAACGGCGGAAAGAGATGAGGTCAGACAGGGGCCCACAATGCCCACAGTGTGGAGGACTTGGAAAGCAGCCACGGGGCAGCATGGGGGTCGGGCCCAGTGGCACAATGACACAGGGGGAAATGTCCCGGGAAAAACGAAAAACAGAAAGCAGAAAGCTTTGAGGTCATAGGTGGCCAATGACAGTGTGTTGAGGTGGGTGGAAATCCCAAAGTCCCGGGTAAAGATGGGGGTTTGGCAGAGGGAAAGGAAAGGTTCAGCAGATGTTTTGGCTTTCAGGCGGGTGGGGGGCCCTAAGAATAGTGGCTAGGGAAAGGTTTTAGTTTAACCCGATCTTTTTTTCAATTTTGGGGTGAGGGCGTCGGGCTGTGTAGTTGAACCCCAAAGGGCATTGGTGTGGGGAAATTTTCCTGGAAAATCACCCCCTGATTCATCTTGAAAAGGTAAAGGTGTTAAAAATTTCCCCGTGGAAAAAGGGGGTTTCCCTTTTGGGGGTTTAATGATGGCCCCCGCTGAAACTAAACACCCCCTGTTGCCAAAACTACGGGCCGGGGCAGGACGCTTTTTCCACTCCCAAATCGACAATTTGAAAGCCACCACTTTCCTTTTTGGTTCCCCCAGTGGGTCCAGCGGATCTTCAAAATAAATTGGAAGAGTGCTGTCCAAGTGGGCCAAAAAACCCTGTTGGTTCAGGGACTGCCCCCAGGTCCTGTGCTGGGGCTGGGACTCCTTTCCTCACTAGGGGGGTAAAGGGGGAAGGGGTGTCATCGTGACCCCAAAGACTTGGGTTTTTAAAATGAGGGAAAGCGGGTTTTAACTGTTAATCCCCCCCAAAATCCCCCAAGCCCCAACGGCAGTTAGTACGGTAAAGCGTGAGGCCCCCCCCGGTCAAAACCCGGGTCGAGGGGGACGTTGCCGCAATAGGCGGGGGGCAATTTTGTTTAAAGGGAAAAATTTTCCCATAGTATTTGAGTTTGTCTTCCCTTAAATTTGCTGGGGGAAAAAGGTTTCCCTTTTTGGGGCCCGGGGTAGCAGGGGCCCAATGGGGTTGGGGGCCCAAAATGTTCCCTAGAAGATGCTGATATTCTGCTGTAAATAGCCAAAGGGAAAAATAAAGCATCGCGGGGCCCATTGCAAAAGTGACTGAGGGGTCCCTGCCTCCTTTCCCCAACTGCATACGCACGTGCTTGGGGAAAAGGGGTCTTCGGGCCGGGGTTTTTCCTCATCCCCAATCCACCTCCCCCAAGCTGCTCCTGCTCCTCCTCTCTTATCCCCTGGGAAAAGAAAAAAAAAAATTTCATTTAAACCAGCAATGCTTCTGCTCCAAGGGTCCCCCTATCCACAAAAATTTCGGGTCCCCCCCGGGAAATAATGTGGCCGCGAGATTTTGTGGGCCACTTCCCCCACGTCCCTGCCCGGGACAGATTTTTCAGCATCTGTTCCAGGACTTAAAAGCAGTGGAATGATGTTATTTTTCCCCTTTTGGCCCTGGCGACTGAAAAAAAATCGTCCCCTCCCTTTTTGCCTCAAAAAAAAAGGGGCCGGTATCACGCATTGGGCTGCCACTGGTTTGCCCCAAAAAGTTACACGGGGAGAAATTCTGTCTGCCTGGATCATCAAAAAATTTTTAATGGCCTTTCTCTGTTCTTACGTCGGAAAAACATTTTGCAGGGGGAATTTTGGCGGGTTGGAAAAAACGCATATCAGAGCGTTTTGGGGGGGGGGGGGGCCGTTCTCCCGCTGCAATTTCGGAGGAGGGGTGCTCCGGGTTTTTTAAACGAATGGATAAAGGGGTTTTTGCACAGTTTCCTGGATTTTCAGAATGTTTTGGTTCGGGTGGAAAAATTCGGGGAACCTTTTTTAAACAACCAAAATTTTTTCCTGTGCGCTTGCAGGGCGCATGGACCTTCCCCCCTCGGTGCAGCGGGGACCCCCTTGTTCCCCCCAATTGTCCGTCCCCAGGGTTTCCCGTTTTGCGGGTTGGGCGGGGGAAACCCCACACATGATTTTTTTGTTAAAATGAGCGGAGCGTTCCCCTCCCCTTTTGTGACTTGTTGGGCCGAGGCAAGAAAGGTGTGGGAACGGGGCGGGGAAAACCGTTTGTGCCCTACACATGTGGTATGATGGGCAGTACTTGTGGAGGTGCAGGCCCCAACCTTTGGGGAAAGGGGGGGGGGACTGCAGTCCCAAACCCAATTTGGCCCAGGGACACGGTCAGGGGCTGCACCTTAGGAGGTTGGAGCCATACTGTTGTTTTTTTGCAATCCCCTCGCAAAAACGACTGAGGCGCCATGAGTAGCGAGGAGCAGGGGGCTTTGGACCGGGAAAAGGGATGTAAAAGAAAAAAAAGCCCCATTTTGCAGGGGTGGGGGGCTTTGACTGGCTGCAGGGCCATGGTCCCAAGGGCCCTTGAAAGGCGGCCCAGGAGGGCCACCCTTTCGGGCCACGTTTTTTCCCAGGCCCCCGGATGGTGACGCCTGAAGGGGGTTGACCCCCCGGGCCGTTGTGAAAAGTTGCCCCCGGCCCAAACGCTTCATTTTTCTGACCACGGGATTCTACATATACCATATTTGGCCCCTCCGGTGTATTAGCAAAAAAAACTGCCACACCGCCGAGTATCGGATTTTACCCCCCAACGCTCCGCACTGAGTGCTACTCCCGCCGCGCCTCCTGAGCCCCTTTTGCCGCTACTTTTTTGGGGCCTGCGAAGATGTTTTTTTCCCCGTGGGTTTTGGGCTCCCAAACCTCACCACTGCTGCTATACTGTTGACTCACGGCCAAAACGCCCCCCTTGCTGGCTGCCCCTCCCTGCCTGCGCTTAACTGACCCCCCTCTTCTCCTGACGAGGGATAAAAAAGACTTTCCTCCCCCCGGGGTTTCCCAAGTGGGGGTCGGTACATCATCATTATTTTGGGTTTCTTCGTCACTGTTTTGCCCTTAATCCCCGGTTTTTGGGTTTCCCGGGTGACCTCTCACAAAATGACCCCCTTGCCACTTCCACTTTCTATTTTTGGCCGCATACGAATGAAGCAGGTGTTTTTGGGCCCCCGTTTCTTTCGTCCCCAAGTAACTGTGACTGCCCTCCTCAAATTTTTCATCCTCGCTATATAGTGGCGTTTGACCCCAAGCCCACATAGTAGTTTCTCTGGCTGAGGGAACCGGAGGGGGCGAGGGGGGGTTTGAGGAAGGTAAAAGGGGCCGCGGGACCCGCCCCCGGGGCCTTGCAAAAAAAGGGTTTGTTTTGGGTTTCCCCCCGAATTTTGGGGTGGGGTTTGATTTTCTTCGGGAGGAAGAGGATGTTTGTCAACCAATCAAAAAACCCTTGGGTTGTTGAAAAAAAACCACGGCCGTTTAAGGTTGGGGACAGGGGTTGGGGCCTCCCGGGGCCCCCTGCTGCGAATCCCCCTTGCTGTGTGCGCCCGGGGGCCTTTTTCCGGGAAAAATGTTTGTGCTACTCCCAAATCGCGGTGCAGAGCATCCCACCTCTCTGTCGGGCTTATTTGTTTGTTCAAAAAATGTAAGAAACTTTTTGATAAAGTTATCGGGTTTTGTTAAAAACACCCTTTTTTTTGAATAAAAATAAACCCATAAAAAGCTTGGGAAAAATTTGGATTTAAATTGCGCTCCACAAAATGGCCGGGAAAAAATTTTACTTGTTTTGTTCCCTTTTTAAAAAAAAACCCCTGTGTGTTTTATTTAAATTGAAAAATGCACAAACAGGTTTAATTTAAACCCTTTTCCGGACGGGAATTGGGGTTTCGGGAAAAAATTGTATATATTTTGGCTTTTAAAAAAAAAACGGTTTTTATTTTTGCCCAGAAAACCCCAAAGCAAAATCAAACCTTTAAATTTAAAACCCCGGGGAATGTAAATTGCGAAAATAGAATTAAAGCAGCCAAAAAAATAAAAGTGGTTTTTGTATTTTTTAAAACCTGTTTCTTTAAATAAAATACAACGGGGAACTGGCTTAGACCCCAATTTGGGATTTTGGGAATGTTTATGGCTGCAGGGGGACGCCCCTTGGTTTAAAGACCCAAAACCCAAAAAAAAATTTAAAAAAAATAGAACATTAAGAAAAACGGGCTCTAAAGACAGCTGAAAAACCCCCACAGAAATCGCTATAAAAAAAATCAATTTTCAGAAAAGAGCCATCAGCCCCCGGCAGCAGTTTCCCATGACGTAAAGGGGGGAGGGTGTGAGCTCCCAGCGTCACCCCCGGACTTTATTAGTGCAGGTGAGGGTCACAAAATTCCCCCCCGGTCTCTGATTGGTTTTCATCTCTGCACAGTCAATGCGGTTTTGGGCCCTTCTTCCCCCCGGGAGTGCTTTGCCCCTGTAGGGGCCTGTGCTCGCGCCATTTTATCAACCCAAAACCCACACTTCGTTCCCCGAAGTCCCCCAAAAGTTGGGGAAACTTTTTGGGAAACGAAGTTTTCCTGAAATTCAAAAAGGGAATTCCAACCTTCGTTAGAATAAAGTTCCCCATCTTAGTCTAAATTCTTTAACTTTTTCAATTACCGTATATACTCGATTTTTTTTAAGCCGCCCCCGGGGAATTTAACCCAAAAAGGAAACCTTATTTTTTGCCAAAAAAAAAGGGGAAAAATTTTGACTCGGAGTAAAAGGGCCTAGCGTGGAAAAGGCAGTGGCGGCTGTTAAATTTAAAATTTAACAATGGTTAAAAATTTAAAATTAATGGGCCTTTTCCCATGTCCCCGTAGGAGGTTTTGGGCGGATATAGGGCCCCTTAGGCAGGTATGGGAAGTTTAATGCCCCCTTAGGAAGGAAAATAGGCGGTTTATATGTCCCCTTTGCATATATAGGCAGTTAGATGTTCCCCCATAGGGGGGGTTTTATAGGCATTTATATTTTTTCCCCCAAAAGGGCAGGTTAAAAGAAGGTATAGGAGGGTTATGGGGCCCCGGCTTATTTTAAAAAAAAAAATACAAGAAACTTACCTCACCCTCGCTGCTCCGCCCTTCCGGGCCCCCGTCTTCTGGAAAGGCCGGGTGATTTATCGTCCCGTCCCTTGTGGGAGGGATTTGGGGATTTCTGTTGCAGACCCGGGGGGGCACTCGCTTTTTTGCTCGGAATTTGGGGGGGTTTTTGGGTTTGTTTTGCACTCCCAGGAGTCGCATACAGCTACATAGATCGCTGACAGCGCAAGGGCCATAGCAGTGCCTGGATGCCGACAGGTGACCGGAGAGTAAGCTGTATGTGCTCCTAGGATTTGCATACAGCTACATATATCGCTGACAGCGCAAGGGCCACAGCAGCACCCGGACGCTATCAGCTAACTCTGTCCTCAGCTGTATGCGACTCCCAGAGGAGTCGCTTACAGCTGAAGTGTACCTGCCGGTACGCGTGCCGTCGCAGCGCCCGAGCGCCGACAGTGACTCGATTATAAGCCGAGGATGGATTTTTAAGCTCATTTGTCAATGACTTTTCCAACTGGCAAAAGGTGTTTCAATTCTCACCATATGTGGGTGAAACAAAAAGCTCATGCAGTGGTCAATGGTTGCAGAATTTTGCTGGTGCTGTCAGAAAAAATATAGGCCACTGGCCACTGCACAAGGCCAGGGTTCTACTTAGGGCAACATGTAGGAAACTTGGTGCTGACACGCCAGTTCTAAATAGATATAGAGGAGTGTACAATGCGACAGTATGTATGAAAGAGTGTATGAGTCTTATGCAACAAGCTTTGTCTCAGCCATGGTATGGATTTGTAAAGCAGTTTCGCTCCACACTTTTGCGCATTTTTGGCGCATTCAAAAGTGTTGTCTAGTGCGGACTGAGCCAAGTTTTGGTGTATGACTATTCATACATCTGTCGGACAGGGCTATGTGGGAGCCTGAAGCTGTAGAACCACCCACATCCTGAACAGGAAGCGGAAGCCTGAAGCAGCAAAACCGCCAACAGCCTGAACAGGAAGTGGAGCCTGTAGCAGCAAAACCGCTCACAGCCTGAACAGGAAGTGGAGCCTGAAGCTGTAGGTACACCCACAGTCTGAACAGGAGGTGGAAGCATGAAGCTGTAGAACCACCCGCAGCCTGAACAGGAAGTGGGAACCTGAAGCTGTAGATCCGCCCACAGCCTGAACAGGAGGTGGGAGCCTGAAGCTGGCACTGTGAAACAGCCTGATGAGAGAGCCCCTTTAATTATTTCCCAACTAAAAAATAATTCAACTTTCTAACAAAATTTATATTTCACCTTTTATTATTTTCAAAATCTCATGCTTGCCGTCACTGGATAAAAACAGCCCTTTTCCTTTCAATCCTGCCCTGACTGTGTTCAAATACAACCACACTTAAAGGGGTTGTCTCACTACAAAAATCAGCTTTCAACATGTAGGGAACACTAAATGAAGACATTATCCAAAGATATTGCGTTGTTCGTTTTTTTTTTTTCGTTAAGGAGCTACAAGTGATTTTATCACCTTCTGTGCTCTCTCTGGTTCCCCAAGTGACCGACCTGTGTACGCCTTCTCCCTGCTGTTTTTTCTATCTGATAGCAGAGAGTGATATCATCACACAGGTCACAGCCGCACAGAACTCTGGACAGTGAGAGCTTGTTTGTTAACTGATCTTTCAGACAAAAGAATGTAATTCTTGCTTTTTACTTTAGGCTGGGTTAACTCGGTGTATGTGCAGGGCGTAATTACGCCCCGCAATTATGCCGTGTGGCCGGGGGCGGGGCGGGTGCGAGGGGCCGACACCTCACCAGCCCATAGACTTGTATTACCAGCGGCGCGTATACACCGCTTGTAATTCACATGTCACTTACCTCCACCCGCGGCGGATTCTCGAGCAGGGGGGAGGGGAGGCATAATCCATTAGTTTCTATGAGAAGTGCGGAATTACACGTTAATGACTGGGACGTTTTCAGCCCGTAATTTGCGCACTCCGGCGCGTAATTACGGACCGAATTACAGCCCATTTTAAGCCGTGTGAACATAGCCTAAATGTCATGCTGCCAGGACCAGGGAAGCTTCTGAGTTAATCTAATTAGCAGAAGTCTGAATACAGACTTAATTAGTAATATGCTAATTACAGACAGCTTGACCATGAAGGGACAGAGCAAAGCAGCATTATTTCATTCATGCATCCTATGAAACTTTGAGATGAGACAACCCTTTAACCCCAGCCCTTGTGTCAGTAGAACAAGATGTCATTTGAAAAGAAATAAAACGTTTCCATTCCTTCACATCAAAGCAGATTTTAAAACTGGTGAGAAATTAAAATTCTAAGTAAATTTGAACATTGCAGAACTTTCCAATGAATATCAATGAATAAACTTTATTTTCATAGATATGAAAGCCCCTTTGAGTTTCAATAGGCGGACAATTCTTGTCACTGCTCACACGCACATTGTGGGCCTCAGTCCGTTTCCCTGGGCGTGTGACATCTAAGGCTTATTGGGGAATTTAATCGTATTGAGCTGTTCATGCTGTTTCTGCTAAATTTTCTCAGATTGAGTTTGAGATTACAGAGGCGTGTCTCCCCTCCCAGCTGGCGTTTGTCTTCTATGAGCAGGCGTGTCTCACTGCATCCCGAAGGCGTAAAGTCTCTCTCTGATGCCCCGGCGTGTTCTCTCCTCCCAGCAGGCGTGTCTTCCTCCCAGCAGGCGTTGTACTCATCCTCCTAGGAGGAGTGTCTCTCCATTCAGAGGCGTTGTCTTCCTCTGAGGGCGTGTCCTCCCCTCCCAGCAGGCGTGTCTTCCTCTGAGAAGCGTTTGTCTCCCTCCCAGCAGGCGTGGTCTCTCCTCTGAGCTGGCGTTTGGTCTCTCTCCTCCCAGCAGGCGTGTCTCCCCTCCACGAGGCGGGTCTCACCTCACTGAGTAACTGTGACATCATCTTTTGTTTTAGCAGGGGATGCGCAGAGGGTTGTCTGGGTATAACCAGCTCTGTAGCCTCCTGCCTGCTTATTTCTGCAGCCTTGAGGCTCCCAAACTCAGCAAGCACTGTCATTTGTCTTAGTTTTATACACAAAATGACACATGAAAGCCAACAGCTTTAACTCTCTAGTTGATCATCCCCAAATTGTACTGACAACAGGCAGAGGGACACTGTTACTCAATTCAAGGAACAAATGTCAGCTTTCAAGTAAAGATCTTGCTTGCATGCTCAGTGATATGAGTTGAAACACAGTGGGGGGAGGAGAAGCAAAATCAGCTTGGAGAGGAGGGAAGGGCCCCTCTCAGACTGTCACTAGCTTGGGCTGTGGGGCAGCGGTGTAGAGGTTTAACTTTACAACGAGCGGTGTTGAGCGTTCTAGTCCCTCACAGAGTATTTTTTTCCCCCCTAAAATTTCCACATATGTATAGAGACCTAAATATATATGTCCAATCTCTATAATGATATACTTATATAATATATATATAATATATATTTATATTTTATATATATATATCAAATATATATTTACATACATAGCTCCCCTATATCATGTCTCATCCCACAGAATATATGCATTGTATCACATATGTTGGAAGTGCTTAGTGTGACTACTGTGACAATGGGACACTATATTGTGGAGCTTTGTGTGTGTATATGAATAAAATTATAGATGTCTACACATATATTTTCATATCTTTACATTTGTGTACAATTTATAAAAGAAAAATAAAAAAAAATGAAAACTACTGATGGGGCTTGAACTCCCAACCTCTCTCTTGGAAATGTGATCACCTAAGCACCACACTATACAAGCAGCTTTTGCAGACACATTGTTGAATCCTTATGTTATACACTACAGACGATGACGTCATAAGGAGGCGGGGCTTGCATTCTATCTGAGGAACAGAACGCCTTCTTTTCCAAGTAGCAGCTTAAGGACTGGACCTGTGAGGAGGTGAATCAACCTCTTGACAAAAGCCCTTTAAACAGGCAGTCATTGCCCAGATCCTTCACCTATAGCTGGGAGATGTACATAGAGGCAGCAGACCTTGGTTTCGATTTTAACAGCTCAGAGGGGAGTAAACACAGAGTGTGCAGGCAGCCAATCACAGCACAGGGGGCGTGGTCGGGGCGTTTCCTGTCTAGGGGCGTATCCCAACAGGCTGAATGAAATGTCAGCCAGCCAATCACAGTGCAGGGGGTGTGTCTAGGAAATCGACCAGCGGGCATTTTGATCGGTATCAGAGCAACAGCAGAAACAGAATGCAGATTTACAGAGAAGCTCATATCTGCTAAACCAAGTGACAGAGGTAATGCAACCCAATTACAAAAGTGCTTATTTTTACTGTCCCCATAATCTGAGACATGATCTTTGTAACGATAAAACCCCTTTAAATCTTTGTCTAGGTTTAGCCGGATAAATATAGATACACAAAATTGTGAATGTAACTGCAGTCAGTTTACGTCTCGGCTTCCGACCCTGGGGTGATGTAACCCTCGACCTGAGACGCCATCTTTACAGGATATTTATAGATCTCAGGGTTTTCCAGTTAATTATTTTACTGTGTTTTTAGTAACATCGTATTTAGGCCAAGACTGGACAAAGAATTTACACTATTGATTCTTCTCCTCGACCATGAGATAACATTCAATGACATCTAACCTTGATCATCGTCTATCACGTAGCCCCTTCAGCGAGCGGTGCAGCCTCAGATGAGTTCACCTGTTTCGCTATCTTTTTGATACAGTCAATACAAATCCCCAGGACCCAGCATTAACATTGTATAAATTACCATCTTTCAGAGGAATTATTTCTGCCATGGTTAGGGAAGGCTGGTAATTGGCTTTATTACAAAGTATTTTAAATAACAATTTGGAAATAGAATCACATTTTTGGCCATTTAAATAGGAATGTAATTTTATATGGCAATTCTGAAAAAATCAATGCTCTAATGTTGTACCCTAAAAGAAATCTCTGAAGGCTATGGACAAGTGATATGGAAAAGGGGATATGGAAGAGTTAAAGGGGTTATATCATTTCATTAAATGGTCTTCAGAATAAGGGGACAGTGAAAACAAGCAACTTTGCAATTGGATGTCATTGCTGTCTTGTTTTCATCGTCTCCCTTATCTTCTGTTTCTGTAAACACTGTTCCCCAGTGCTGGTCGGATTCCACCTCCTTGCATTTCATTGGCTGACGGCTCTACTAATTTACATTCTGTCTGGCCCCCGGTCGTGCATTCCTGCCTCTCTCACTCAGAATAAGGGGCCGGCAACATTTCACTCTGCACAACCAGCAGCTCCAGAAGTAACACTGCAGCTGCTTCTACAATGAGAAAACAGCAGAATTGTGCCTTGGTGCCTAATGCTCCTGTGCGTAAACTTAGAAGGGAGACAGATCTGTGCTGCTCTGGATGAGTTCATAGAAGACTGGATTCAACTGTAACAAACCTCCAGCTGTGAGAAGAGAAGAGATCAGTGCTCTGAGTTCATAGAAGACTGTCTAGACTGAATGCAGGGTGTACTATGTAAACACCTCTTACAAAATAAGACTGCATAGGGAGAGGAACAACATAGTGACATGTGGACTCAGACAGAGAGGGGTGAAGAGCATACTGACTCGGGAGCGAGCATGAACAGTGGAGGGGGGATGATGTCATCCCCCTTCAGTTAAGAAACACTCAGCGGGGAGGGGAAGAAACGCCCCTGGATTTGTAGAGCCAAGAAACTGAAAATACAATGAAACACACGAACTGATGAAGCGATAAATCCCTTTTAAATCGAGTTTAAAGTTTTAGGGCCTTATGTATAAAGCGTCTTCCCCAGTATTACATGCTAGATGTGATCTCTGTGCGTCCAGGATGCTGCTGCCATTACTAACCCTAAGGGTATGTTCGCACGGCGTAATTGCGGCACGCCTTTCGCCACATATTTGCGCTTTATACATGGCGAAATGCGCACCGCAATTACGGTAATTCATAACTCTCGTAGAGAACTATGAATTACACCTCGTCTTCCGTCTTTCGTATGGTACGCCCGGGAGAGAAGTGACATAATTGTTTGCAGCGCTTACACGCCACTGTCAATGCTTGTGAGTGGGGTCACCCCCCACACACCTGTGCTTTGGAAGTACGCGCTGATCAGCGTGTGCTTCCAAAACACCCAGCGTATTGTGGTGCATACAGTATGCATTCCAATACGCCGTATGAACATACCCTAATATACAGTCATATGAAAAAGTTTGGGCACCCCTATTAATCTTAATCATTTTTAGTTCTAAATATTTGGGTATTTGCAACAGCCATTTCAATTTGATATATCTAATAACTAATATTGCACATTTTTTGTTAGTACAATAAACCTCATTTCAATCCGGAAATATTACTGTGTCCATCAGTTATTAGATATATCAAATTGAAATGGCTGTTGCAAACACCCAAATATTTAGAACTAAAAATGATTACGATTAATAGGGGTGCCCAAACTTTTTCATATGACTGTACAAGCACAATGTCACTTCTGTATTACTTTTCCTATTTTCCTATGTGAGATCTTTTTTTCATGTACTGACAATTATTGAAGCTAAGCAGTGTGTGATCTCTCAGGCCACTCAGCAGAATCTACAGTGGAATCTCTCCTCTCTCTGTACACTGATACACATCCTGTGCTGAGTGTAAATACCACAACTAAAAAAATTTTGTATCAAGTGAAACCATCATAAGCTTTTTTGCATGGGGGGCAGATTAGGGATGTTTGTGTTTTTATGGATCAATAGTAAGGGACCTATATACAGTAAATCCATAGGGCTATATTTTTCTTATGCAAAAAAGGTGCTGCAGCTTCAGAGGCATCAGGCTCACCACACCAGGGATCCTCTAGCATACTCAGTGAGTGAAGTAGGAAGAGCTAGACTGAGCATGTGTGTCCACCTCGGCACATTCACGGAGGTGGACATAGAAAAGCTATTGGAAAGAAACAGCAGGTGGTGCTATATTAACACTATTGCAGGAATATTTGGAGATATCAGCATTTTTTAAATTAGAGTAAATACAACAAATGTTCATAAGTTGAGGCTGAATTTAGCTATTCATGTTATTCATGGGACAACCCCGTTAAGGCGTTCTCTGCCCGTACATAAATTGACAGCTCTTATTAGTATACCAACTGGAAGCCAAAGTCACTGGCTTTCTCTATATTTTGGCAATTTAGTAAGGTACCCAGGACAGGTTTTTCCTATAAGTTGGCAGAGTAGATGGGGGAAACAGGATGTAGAGCTTCTCTTTAAAGGGGTTTTGCCACCATAGACAATTATTATTATTATTATTATTATCGTTTATTTTGGAGCGCCCTTGATTCCAGGGCGCTGTACATTTCAGGCGGGTACATAAATAACATTGGTCAGACAATTTTACAAAGTGACATAAGTGACTAACAACTGGTACAGAGGGAGGGGAGGTCCCTGCCCGTGAGGGCTTACAATCATACAGGGAAGGGGGTGAAGAGACAAAAGGTGAGGGGCAGACATGTTTGTGGGGCGGAGGGTGCAACACGGTTAATTTTGGTTATTGGCAATCCGGGAAGAGGTAGGTTTTAGGTTACGTTTGAAGCCGGTGAGAGAGGGGGAGAGTCTGAGGTGTTGGGGCAGTGATTTCCCAAAAGTGTGGGGAAGCACGAGAGAAGTCTTGGAGACGGTTATGTGAGGAGGTGATAAGAGGAGAAGGGAGAAGGTCCTGTCAGGAGCGGGGGTTTGCGTGGGGGGGTATTTAAGTTTAAAGGGCAGAGATATATGAAGGGGAGAGGTTATGTAGAGCCTTGTAGGTCAAAGTTGCTAGCTTGAACTGGATTCGCTGGGCAATAGGTACCCAGTGAAGGGATCGGCAGAGGGGAGAGGGCAGGGGAGTAGCGAGGAGGAGGTGAATCAGACGGGCAGCAGAGTTAAGGATGGTTTGGAGGGGAGCGAGGGGTGGTAGCGGGGAGGCCACAGAGGAGGATTTGAGTAGTCGAGGCGTGAGATGACGAGGGCAGGACCAGCATTTTTGTGCTTTCAGAGTTAAGAAATGAGGGGGATTCGGGAAATACTTTTTAGGTGGAGTGACAGGCAGAGGTGAGGGTTTGATGTGCGGTTTGAAGGACAGATTGGAGTCAAAGATTATCCCAAGGCAGCGGACCTGTGGTGCTGGTGAGGAGTGTAGCCATTAACAGTGATAGAAAGATCGGGTGGAGAGATGGAGTGGGACGGTGGGAAGATAATGAGTTCAGTTTTCTCCACGTTTAGTTTTAGGAGATGGGAGGAGAAGAAGGAGGAAATTGGAGGACAGACAGTCAGGGATCCGGGAGAAAAGAGAGGTGACATCTGGGCGGAGATGTAGAGTTGGGTATCATCAGCATATAGGTGGAAATGAAGCCGTGTGAGGCTATGAGCTGCCCGAGGCCAAAGTTGTAGATAAAAAAGAGTAGTGGGCCCAGTACTGCCCCTTGGGGGGACACCAACAGAGAGAGGCCGGGGGGAGGAGGTGGAGCGAGGTGAGAAACGCTGAAAGTCCGATCAGTGAGGTACGAGGAGATCCAGGAAAGAGCCAAGCCCGTGATGCGAGGGAGGAGAGGATGTGTAGCAGGAGGGAATGGTCGACAGTGTCAAGCAGAGGACAGGTCTAGGAGGAGAAACACAGAGTAGTGGCGTGAGGCTTTGGCAGTTGCTAGGTCGTTGGTGACTTTGGTTAGGGCGGTTTCAGTAGAGTGGTGGGGTCGGAAACCAGATTGTAGTGGGTCAAGAAGAGAGTTGGAGGAGAGATGGGAGGAAAGTTGAAGATGGACGTGCTGCTCAAGGAGTTTAGAGGCGAATGGAAGCAGTGAGATGGGCGATAGTTGGAAAATGGGAGGGGTCAAGAGAGGGTTTCTTTAGGATGGGGTATGGTCGCATGTTTAAATGAGGAAGGGAAGATGCCAGAGGTTAATGATAGATTGAAGAGTTTGGGTGAGGGCTGGGATGATAACAGCACTAAGGTCAGGGATGAGGTGAGATGGCAGTGGGTCAAGATACAGGTGGTGAGGTTTGATTTGGACAGTAGAGAGGAAGCTTGTCAGGAGTGCCCGGTGAGAAGGGGAGTTAGAGGGGAATGGTCATGAGCAGGTACAGAGCTGGGCTGGGGGCACCGCAGGGAATAGAGGTAGGCTGAGGGGACGCGGGGTGAAGCTTTGTCTGATAAAGATTTATTTTATTATGGAAGTGATTTTGCAAAATCATCTGCTGAGAGGAGAGATGGGGGAGGGGTGCTGGTGGACGCAGGAGAGAGTTGAAGGGTTGTTAAAAAGTTGTTGGGATTGTGGGACAGGGAGGATATGAGAGTGGTGAAATAGTCTTGTTTGGCTGAGGTGAGTGCAGATTTAAATGTGTGTAGTGATTCTTTTTTATGAGGTGAAGTCAGTGGGTGGAGCGGGTTTTCTTCCAGCGGCGTTCGGCAATTTTTGGAAGCTTGCCTCAGCTGTTTGGTGGAGTCTGTGTGCCAGGGTTGTCTGTTGATTTTGTGGGTTTGTTGTGGGTGAGAGGGGCAACAGCATCAAGAGTGGAAGTGTTTGTGTTGTTGTAGAATTGTGGGGGGCTGCGTCTGGATCAGCAAATGAGGATATGGTAGAGAGGGGAGCAAAGAGTCAAAAGGGAGTGCCCGGGTTGAGGTTTTGTAGGTTCCTGCGTGGGTGTACTAGATTTGGTGCAGGAGGGGCAGGAGGAGGGGTTTGATGGAGGAGAAGGTGAGCAGATTGTGGTCAGAGATAGGGAGAGGAGAGTTTGAGAGGTTAGATAGGGGGCAAAGGCGGGTGAAAATGAGGTCCAGTGTGTGTCCGTCTGTGGGGTTTGGCTCCAGAGGTCCACTGGGAGAGGCCCAAAAGAAGAGGAGAGTGACAGGAGTTTGTTAGTAGTGGAGTGGGGAGTATCGATTGGAAAGTTAAAAATCTCCCATGATAATAGTGGGGATGTATTGTGGCAAGAAAATGGAGGAGCCAGGAAGCAAAGTGGACAAGTAAGGTGGAGGCAGGGCCCGGGGGTCGGTATAAAACAGCCACTTCGAGGATGGAGGGGGAGTAGAGCGGACCCGAATGCACCTCGAAGGAGGGGGGTGAGGGAAGGGGACTGGTGGAAAGGAGAGAAAGGAACAGGTAATCTGACAGAAGGGAAAGGGCCCACCCTCCCCCATGTTTCTGCCAGGGCGGGGGGTGTGGGTAAACTGGAGCCCACCATAGGAGAGTGCAGCAGGGGAAGTTGTGTAGTGGGTGTCAGCCAAGTTTCTGTTAATCCAGGAAGGTTTAGATTGCGTGAGATGAAGAGGTCGTGGTGAAGGGAAGCTTGTTGCACACAGAACGTGCATTCCAGGGCTCCCGACATGGGGATTGGTGCTGCAGGGGTGAGGGGATTGGGTTTTGAGGTTTGTTTGGTTGATAAAGTGTGTGCTGCTTGGGGCTGTAGGAGATGCCCTGAAACCACAGTGGGGAGCGCTGAGGTGGCCTGGATTGGGAGATATGTCCCCGGCAGCGTGGAGAAGCAGGTAAGAGAGTGAGGAGGGGTGTGTGGGATAAAGGGAAAAGGTGGTGTGTGGGTTTTTTGAAAAGGTCTTAATGTTGTGGAAGAGGTGAAGAGTTGAGGTCAGTGTGAGGGTAAGACAGAAGGGGAAAATATGGGAATCCATTGCCCCGCGCGGGTGTCTGAGGGGAGACAAGGAGTTTTGATGATTTGCAGGCGTGATGAATTTTGGCAGAGAGGTGCATTTGGGTGTTTGAGTGAGGAGCTGGGGAAAGGGGCTTGGTTTACCTTTGGTTCACTTCTGGTTTCAAAGCTGGGATTAATGCTACATATTGTAACACTTAAGGAGTAGCACTTAAAAGGATGTTGCACTGACTGACTAAAGTCATGACTGACTAGAGTGCATGCTTAAATAGGAAGCCAGCTACTCTTACCAGGTGTGAAATTGGGAGTGGGGGGGGGAGGATATTGGTGAGCAGAAGGAAAGATTGGAAAGTGATAGTGGGTAGACAATTAGGCCTCGTCACAGCAGGAGATGCAGCCAAACTACAAAGTTTATCAAAAGTGTTTTACCATTCAATAAGAATAACACTCACCGGCCACTTTAAATTAGGTTACACCATGCTAGTAACGGGTTGGACCCCCTTTTGCCTTCAGAACTGCCCCATTCTTTTGTGGCATTGATTCCACAAGGTGTTGCAATGATGCTCAATTGGTACCAAGGGGCCCAAAAAGTGCCAAGAAAATATTCCCCACACCATGACACCACCACAAACCCGCCTGAACCGTTGATACAAGGCAGGATGGATCCATGCTTTCATGTTGTTTACGCCAAATTCTGACCTACCATCCGAATGGGCGCAGCAGAAATCGAGATCATCAGACCAGCAACGTTTTTCCAATCTTCTACTGTCCCAAATTTTCCCTGAGCTTGGGCAAATTGGAGCCTCAGTTTCCTGTTCTTAGCTGAAAGGAGTGGCACCCGGTGTGGTCTTCTGCTGCTGTAGCCCATCTGCCTCAAAGTTCGCCGTACTGTGTGTTCAGAGATGCTCTTCTGCCTACCTTGGTTGTAACGGGTGGCTATTTGAGTCACTGTTGCCTTTCTATCAGCTCGAACCAGTCTACCCATTCTCTTTGACCTCTGGCATCAACAAGGCAATTTCCTCCCACAGGACCGCCGCTCACTGGATGTTTTTTCTTTTGGACCATTCTCTGTAAACCCTAGAGATTTGGTGTGCGTGAAAATCCCAGGAGATCAGCAGTTTTTGAAAATACTCAGACCAGCCCTTCTGGCACCAACAACCATGGCCACGTTCCAAGGCACTCAAATCACCTTTCTTCCCCATAATGATGCTCGGTTTGAACTGCAGGAGATTGTCTTGAACCCTGTCTACATGCCTAAAGCACTGAGTTGCCGCCATGTGATTGGGCTGATTAGAAATTAAGTGTTAACGAGCAGTTGGACAGGTGTACCTAATAAAGTAGCCGGTGAGTGTATATAGCAGGAGATTCACACAGAGCACATGTTGAGGGGTGGAGATCCACAGAAATGCGTACCTGGAATTGACAGAAGAAGAGAGGTCAGATGAGAGACAAGATTTTCCTTTAAGATTCCATTCACTTCCATCATCCTTAATAAATGCTGGTATTAATGCTACATATAGTACACTTAAGGAGTAGCACTTAAAGGATGTTGCACTGACTGACTAAAAAAATGATGGCAATATTATTAGGTTATGTCATTGTCTGATAGGTGCGGGGCCCAACTTTGGGACCTGCATCTATCTCAGGCTCAGGTCCCCGAATCTCTCAGTGCAGAATGGAGAGTCGGTCACGCTTGTGCACGACTCTCCATTCTGTTCTATGGGAGTTCCGAGCAGATCCAAATGCACCGCTCAGCTGTGTGCAGAAATCCCATAGAATAGAATGACCAGTGACTGCGCAAGTGCGGACAGATTTCCAGCCGGCGCTGCAAGTGGTGGACATGTTCCACACTCGTGGCAAAACCCCTTTAAGTAGGTGGAGACAGTAGGACTCAGGCTTTCTCTATCAGTTAGCAGAAGAAGTAAGACTCACCTTTTTCTATGAGTAGGCAAGTGAAACAAGACTCACAGGCTTTCAATATGAATAGGTGGGAAAACAGCCCCACAGGCTTTTTATGATAAGCGAAAAACCCTGAGCTCACAGGCTTCTATATGATGATGGAAAAGTAGGTCTCACAGCAGGGAAAGGGGGGGGAAAGCAGGAAACCGGGCAAAGTAGGCGGGGAAAGCGGGACTCACGGGCAATGAGTAGGCGGGAAAGCGGGACTCTCAGCTAGAGTAGGCGGGAAAGCAGGACTCACAGCTATGATAAAAGGGGAAAGCGGGAAAACCAGCTATGATAGACCGGGAAAGCAGGACCACAGGCTATAAAACCGGAAACGGACTCACGGGGCTTGAGTAGACCGGGGGAAAGCGGACTCACAGGCTAAGAGTGGGCGGGGAAAGCAGGACTCCCAGACTAATAGTAGCGGGGAAAGCGGACCAAAAAGCTATGATGGCAAAAAAGCAGGACCCCGGTTTTGATAGGCGGGAAAGCAGGACCACAGACTATGATAGACCGGAAAGCAAAACACAGGCATGAGTAGGCGGAGAAAGCAGGACTCACAGGCTATGAGTAGGCGGGGAAAGCAGGACTCACAGACTATGAGTAGGGGGGGAAAGGGCAGGACCACGGGCTATAAAACCCGGGAAAGCAGGACTCCAGGCTATAGTAGACCGGAAAGCAGGACCCACGGGCTATGATAGACCGGAAAGCAGGGACCCTCACGGGCTATGAGAACCAAAAAAGCGGGGACTCACAGGCTATGAAGAGGGGAAAACCCCAGGACTCACAGGCTATATGGGGCAAAAAAGCAGGACTCACAGGCTATGAGTAGGCGGGGAAAGCAGGACTCACAGGCTATGAGTAGGCGGGGAAAGCAGGACTCACAGGCTATGAGTAGACCGGGAAAGCAGGACTCACAAGCTCTCTCTTTGAGTGGCGGGAAAGCAAACTCAAAACAAAAAAGACGACATAGGACTCCCAGGCATTCTCTATGAGCGGCTAGCACTGCAGTTACAAATCACCAAAATCTGTCACAGTCATTTTATCAAAACACAAGGCAGAAAGCTTCTTGTGTGCACCAGGTTAATTCACTGAATCTAGAAAATATTGTAGGCCAAACAAAAAGTAAAAGTCCCAGGATAGCACCATTAGTTGTACCAAATGACAAGCACAGCTCAGCTGCTTAGAAACAGAAACAATGATGTAAAAGTTCCTCACAGTAAAAATGAGCCAATAACCCCAGGGGTGTCTTGTAGGGGGGCACTCATTTTTTAAGTCTCGCTATCTGTCCTGCAGCATTACTCAGTGCCACTTTGATAGATCAGTAGCTCCGCCGCGTCATTTCTGAAGTCACATTGACAAGGTTTAGATTAGGTGTCTCTTCACGCATGAGGTTCCTGGAATACAGATCGTCTGAGTTATAAATTTTATCAAACAAGTGGTTGCTTTTAAGCGGGGCAGGAGTTGATTGTAGCCGGCACAGAGATCCCTGCTGTGGGTCATTAGCTGCACATGGCAGGGAGAAGCCGATCTTCTCATGATTTAGAGCTTATGCTAGGTTTTTTTGCATTTTTGTCTTATTGCGAGAGATTGGCTTATTTTCTTGCAGATGGGAGCCATATGTCGCTTCACACTGTAGCAGTCACCTGAAAGCTGTGACTGGTTGTTTAGTAATCTTCAGTCTTTGGTAGCATAAACAGTAGATTTTTTTTTTATATAATTATAACAGACACCACCAAACCCCCCACATCTCACAGGACATCTCACATAGGTTGTCTTATATAAAAAGCCCATTTACCTCACCATAATTCCAGGGTCTTTATCCTTTTCCAAGTAGTTACAGTAAGAGTTTTATCTGAGGACCTTCCTTCCTGCATTTTCACAGACAACTCTTTGATATGAATGGACACTGTGCAATACTTCATTTCCCCTCTATTGGCGCTGCAGGCAAATTGAACACTTTTGTCAAGGGATGCTTCTAACAAGTAGGGATTACCAAAAGCAGAGAAACCCTTTAAATGAACCCCTTTAACATCATTGTTACTTTAAATTTTGATTTTTGTGATGTATCTATGCTCAGCATTGGATTAAAGGGGTAATGCCACAAAGAAAAATTGACGTGGGAAGTTTGTAAATTAAATAATAAACATTTTCCCATTCATCATTAAAAAATTCTCACCGTTTTTTTCTTAGCTGCTCCTTTAGTGATCCATTGTTTACAGCTCTTCCCGGGGGTACGACCAGAGCTGAGAGCCTCATCCGGCCACTCCAGACATCACCTCTCCTCCAGGCACTACTGAGTGTTCAAACCCCCCCTGCTGTCTTCTACTCCCTCCTCTGTACTCCTTAGTAATTTGCAAACAGGCAAATAAATAAAAAAGAAAACCCCAATCAGGCTGTGCATTTATAAAGAGAAAAAAAAAAACAACACAGGTTTTTGGGCCGAGGGATTTTAACTGAGGGCCCTTGTGTCCCGGGGGAAAAATTTACCCCTGATACATTTTAACTACTCACACTCTTTTCAAAAACAGACCCTTTTTTTGACTAGAAAAAGAGAAAAGGCCGGGAGTCACTGCGGGGCCTGATATGCAAAACAGAAAATCACACACACCCCCTTTTGAGCACACAGAGCTGAAGAGCTGGAGGGAGGAGGTTGAAATGAGATTTTGGGAAAACCCCTTAATCGGTGTAGGCCTCCAGAGAAAAACTCATGAGGTTTTGCCATCAATGAACCATGGAAGGGGATTTGTTCGGTTTTTTCCCCCCGGGGGGTCCCCAATGATCCCCAAATTAGGGGGCTAAGACCCTTTCTTTTTTAAAAAAGCAGTGGGCAAAAAATCACAGTGTTGCTTTCTGAAGCTAGGGGGCAGACAAAAAATAGCTAAGAAAGAAGGAGGGGGCTTTGGGTCCCCCCCTTTTAGTGGTCGAACATCCATGTTGTTCGACTTGATCATGGGACCAGTAAAAAAAACCATAAAGTAGAAGGGATTCATCCCCCCATTTTAGTGATTGGTAAAGATCCCCAACAATGAACCCACAGCCATCAACACATCCCCCCAAATTTCTCCCATCTTAGGAACAAGCCCCCCCGAAAGAATGGCGAGCCAGTCGCACTTGCACCCAACTCTCCATCTTGTAATGGGAGTTCTGAGTACAGAACACACCGCTCACCTGTACTTGGGAACTCCCCAAAACAAATAAAGAGACTCACAAGACTTCAATGGGGCCCTTTTTACCAATAGTCAAAAACCCATGGGGCACACCCCCTTTGACATGGTATATATACAGGTGTAGCAAAGCTTAACTTGACAGTGATATCTTACTGCACCTTAATATCTGTTCTTACATCACAATGAAAGTCCCTGAAAAACATTGAAAAAGAAATGGGACCCATACCTATCTCAGAAGTCCCCCGAGGCTTGGCTTAGATGAGAGCGGGCGGTTTTGCACCCGATTTTTTCCATTTGGTTCTATGGGCGTTCCAAGCAAAGCTGAACATTCCACTCCCCTGTATTTTGGAATTTCTATAAAAAAGGAGATAATGTGCAAGCCTGCCCAGCTCTCATTCAAAATGAGTCTGTTTACGATAAGGTGGTTTCCCAGAGGGAAAAGCCACCCCTATAAATTTTTTAAAAGGGGGTTTTGCCACATGTAATTTGACGTGGGATCCCCAAATGGGTATTTAATCACTTTTCTAAAATTTTATTACAAAAATTGGCCCTGAGAGCACAGCTTTCTTTCCATCCCCCTTAGTTACCTGAAGTTTACTTGGGGCAGCCCCAGGAGCTGTTTCGGCCCGGGGCTTGCCTGTCTGCCTTTTATCTGATACAGGAACATGAAGGAGCTTGAAGGGACGGGGAAAAATATCCTGTCTTTTGCATAAGAACCCGGGTTCTAATGTAATTATTTGTTAAACAGGGGAACGCTCCCTGCCACGGGTCTTTTAAGCCCCCCCTCTCCCCATACTGCATGCGAAATTTGTCTCCTGATCAATAACAGGTAAGGAACTGACTTCTTGGCAAAACCCCTTTAACCACCCCTTTAAGTAAATGAAATGGTGCATATGACAAACAGACCAAAGCAAAAGCTAGAAATAGAAGGACTGCTCTGCTCGCTGTTGTGTGCGCTGCTCTCATTCCTTATTGTGTCACCACTTCCCCAGACAGACCGCACTGTGTTCCACTTGGCCATGCTGATATGATAAGCTTGTCGCTCTGTACTTAAAATAGGCTGTGTACGGTTTATTGCTGAGATACGCGCGCGCAGAGAGGTGTGAGACACGGTCGAGACGCAGTGTGAAACTGAACGCAGGCCACAGTCAGATGTTTTGTCAAAATATTCTTTCATCTTTCACCTCCAGATGAAGAGGAAATTCATACAGACGCTAAACTGAAATTGGACGGGACCCAGGAATAGAATTTTGTCAATGTGCTCATATAACAAACGTCTCTCATAACTCAAAGGAGTTTATTATGAAGTTCAACGTATGGAGGTATACAATACGCTTCTAAACCCCCCATAGTGGTGACTCCAGGCCGACAGATTGTAATGCTTGACTTGTATTGCTGTGCAGGGGATTTTGAACTCTGTATCAGAAAATGGAGTCAGGTCATTTAAAACTCCTTGTTATTTATAGTAAAAAGGCAGTCCCACTTACCGTTCCGACTTTCACTGTCCCCTAGTTTCAAAACGAACTTATGGGGCACGCTGGGCACGGTAGTTCCAGTTCCCAAGCAATAAAAGCTGTGGAACGACAAGGGGGGTTTTTTTCCCGCATGCCCAGCACACATGAGGTGAAAATGAATAAATCTCTTTCAGGGACCGACGCAAAACAAGGTTTAAAAAACCCCTTCCCCCCACTATCCAAAACTAGGAAAAAAACTTTTGCTGAGACACCTTTAAAAAAAAACCGTTTTTTGACTTTAAAAACAAATTCAGCTTAAGAACAAACCTACAGTCCCTATCCCGTTCATAACCCGGGGACTGCCTGTACATCCTTCACCAATAAACCAACTTTCATGGTCATTTTAAAAGTTGTGAATACAAAAAATATGCAGCAGCACACTGCAAAAAGCCAGACAGTATACATAGGGGAATGAATTGTTTCAAACGCATTTCTTTTTTTGTCTGTTACAAATGAAAATGTAAGGTTCTTAGTGAACATTTTGATCAGATTGTGTGATTCCCATCTGTCAACAGCAAGGTGACCTCATTTTAGTTGGGAATCTACTCTAAACAGATTTACCATACTTTGTGTATTCACTGGTCACATGTAGCATAGCTTTTCCACAGCGCAGCTGCATTTTTTCTGTGTTTGCATTGGCTGAATAATTTTCTATTTATTGGAATACATACATGATTAAGTGGCTGTGCACTAAGAACCTCATATGTTCATGATCTGGGAAAAATCAGTAATGTAACTGAAGGGGGAAGACATGAATATTCTAGAAGGAGAAAAAAATTTTTGAAAGGCAGAGGACAAGCCCTAGGGGGAGAAGCATAAAATAATGTAGAAGGAAGCGGAAAATTTAAAGGGGGAAGGGTGCACAGAGTAATGTAAAAGGGGGCCCCAAAAAACCCCCCAAAAGGAATTAGTCGGGAAATTTGGGGGGAACCCAAGAAGTAGAAGGCTAGGACAGGTGTAGGGAAGACCCAACGGGAAAAATGTAGAAGGCTTGGGAACAGGACTAGGGAAGAGCACAGGGGTTATGGAGAAGGCAAAAAAACAATCTAGGGGGAAAGCACAGATTTAATGGAAAAACGAGGACCGGTTTAAGAGGAGGAGCACAAAAAAAATGTAAAAGGGATAGGACGGGTTAGGAGGGGGGAGCACACGGGTAATGTAAAAGGGAAAGGACGAAAGGTCTATAGGAGGAGTGCAGAGTAAGGAAAAAGTCAAGGAAGGCCTGGGAAGGAGCCAGAGAAAATGTAAAGGGCAGAGGACAATTCTAGAAGGGGAGCAAAGGGGTAATGTAGAAAGCAGATAAAAACAGAACAATGGGTTAGATCCCAGGCAAAAAAAAGATAAAATATAAATGTCCTGTACAGGCCCCAGACGGCCCCAAAGGGGGAGTGGGGAAAAAACCCCCAGTGGGCCCCGGATTTTGGGGGGCCCTTGGAGGGTGAAAGGCAGAGAAAAGAGGCAGAAATAAAGGCAGAGTGCATAAAGAAAGTGCAGTCTTGTACAGGGCTTTTGGGCCCCAAAAATTTAAATTTTCCCACGGGTGGGCCCAAAAAATTTAGCTTTACGGAGGGGACGCCAGGCACCCCAGTCGGGACCTGGCCTGTACGGGAAAAGGGGGTTTTGGGGGAGTTGAAAAGGGAGTTTCACATTGCAGAAGTTAACCACTAGTTTGTAGTATTTTTCCAATGCACATGAAAACGAGTTTACAGAGGCATCTCCTCTCCCAAAAAAGTAAGTAAAAACAGATGTAGAAAAGCTTAACTTGACAGCCCATCTATTGAGGGTGTGATGCTATGCACAAAGATACTGCGGGAGAAAAATTTTCGCCTTTTTTAATTTTTTTCAGTGGCTTTCATTGGGGTTTTAAGAACAAAATAAAATGGTGGGATAAGATTCACTGGGCAAGTTAAAAATTTTTTACATCTGGGGAAAAAGGGATCCATGCTTTTTTGAATTAGTACACCAAAGGCCCAGATTCCTGAATAAAAACAGATGGGAACCATCCATTGGCTTCCAGACCCCAGAGCAAACCTTCCCTAACTACAGAACCTGACAAGACAAGACATCTCCTTCACACAGACCATCCCCTAAATAAAGACCTCAGACTGGGCTCCCTCTAAAAAAAAGTTTGCATATGAGACAATCCCCAAAATACAGCCCCCAGATCCAATGTATGGATATTTACCTGTCCCCAATCCTAGCATCCTAAGGGGAAACCCAATGGACGATATCTTATTGCTGGGATAGTATAAGGAGTAAAGATGATTGAACGCATATGTAAGACAAGTTTTCACTACTCTTCCAGGAGTCCGGGAGTTTGCCCCTTGCTTCCAGAATAAAAAAATTGCTTTAAAAATAATTTAGCACCCAATTTTTAAAGGATCTGAAAAACTTTAAAGAACCTTTAAATAAAAATTTGATGTGTATTTAACTAATACTTGTGTAATTCACACAGTGTTGGACTAGGGTGCATAGAGCCCACGAGTGTTTTGATTCTTAAGGCCCGCAAGTGAGTTGATTTTCGAGCCACAACAGTGGAGTTGATTCCTGGGTCCCACCAGTGGAGTTGATAGAGCCGACCAGTGAAGTTGATTCTTGAGGCCCCTGTTAGGTTGATTTTTGGGCTTACCCCAAAGCTATTGTACATAACTAACACATGACTCTTACCTTCCCCTCTTTCTTTGCATTTCTCCCTGAAAAACAGCCCCAGGCCTGTCAAGCCTAAGGGGCTCACCGGGTTTCCCCAGCCTCCGTATGGGCCAGTCCAAGCTTGAATTGACCCAGAATTGCTCAGTACTGCCAGTGTTGAACCAAGGTGCTTGGGCTCACCATGGAGTTGATTTTTGACGCTCACCAGTGGAGTTGTTTCTTTGGGCCCCACCAGTGGAATAATTCCTGGAGACCACCAAGTGGGTTGATTCTTGGGGTGCACCAGTGGAGTTGATTCATTGGGGTGCACCAGTGGGGATTGATTCATGGTGCCCAACCCGTGGAGTTGATTCTTGGGGCCCTCCAGTGAAGTTGGCTCTTGGGGCCCGCCAGTGGAGTTGGTTATTGGGGCCCTGCAGTGGAGTTAATTCTTGGGGCCCACCAGTTGAGTTGATTCTTGGGGCCCACCAGTGAAGTTGATTCTTGGGGCCCACCAGTATAGTTGATTCTTGGGGCCCACCAGTTCAGTTGATTCTTGGGGCCCACCATATAGTTTACTCTTGGGGCCTACCGATGTACAGAGTTGACTCTTGGAGCCCACCAGTGGAGTTGACTCTTGGGGCCCACCAGGGAGTTGACTCTTGGGGCCCACCAGCAGAGTTGACTCTTGGGGGCCCACCAGTGGAGGTTAAACTCTTGGGACCCACCAGTGGAGTTGACTCTTGGGGCCCACCAGTGGAGTTGACTCTGGGACCCACCAGTAGAGTTGACTCTTGGGCCTACCAGTGAGTTGATTCTTGGTACTCACCAGTGGATTTGATTCTTAGTACCACCAGTGAAATTTTGATTCATGGGGCCCATCAAGGGAGATCATTTTTGGGGCCCACCAGTGGAGATTATTCTCGGGTCCCACCAGGGGAAATTATCTCGGGTCCCACGGGTTTTGGGTTGGAGATTATTCTCGGGCCAACCGTCAGATACTGCACATGACTTTTTGCTTTTCTGCCTCTCTTTCTCTGCCTTTCTCTCACCTTTTTCAGGGGTCCACGATGGCCACAGACCTACCGGGGATTTCCTTTGCTTCCTTGTGGCCAGTCAGAGCCTGAATACTGCTGTGTTAACAATTTTACTCCACATTCATTAACCCCGGGCGGGCCCCTCCCCGCATCCTCTTCATCTCATCCCAGTCCTCCCCCTTCACTTTACTACTAGACTTTAAAGTGAATCTTTAAACGTTATAAATATCATGTCAAACATTATGTGCTGATTTATCTCTTAAAAATGTCTTTATATGAACAGGTCTTCATTTTTCCGATACAGACCCACAATATTCTTGAGCCTACATCACAGCAATGACATTAGCAATTTAGTGGATATTGTTTTATCATTGAGGTCAAGATTGCCCGCACCTCATCTGCCATCTACAGCCGATGAGCTGGGCAAGGGCGCTAAACTACCCAGGAGAAACAAAGTTGCATGCTCAAAGGGTTGACCCAGCTTTTATTGAACATTATAAAACCTCAAATCAACTTTTTTTAAATTTTGTTTCTTCCAACAAATTTTAGAAAAATATAAGTTGACATAAAACATCAACCTTCTCAAACAACCAAGGTCAGAAACAAGCCCAAAACCAAGTGAACATACTGCCCCACCACATGCCAGCGCCATCAAAGGCGTTTTCCATTTTTACAAAAAACTCAGTTAAGGGGTATAATAGAAAAAAAAAAACTTTTTGAACATCACTGCTCCCATTCATTATTTTCGTGACCCGCAGCTAGTCACAGTTATTCCTTTCCGAGTATATGGAAATTTGACCACTGAGGCCTGTGATTGCTGCTGCGTCACATGAGCGATGATCATGAGGGTCATCAGTAGTTGAACAGGTGCTGGAACGGGTTTAACGAAGAGTTTGTTTTTTTTTCTAACTTTTTACCTCCCAGACAGACTGACGAGCACTTTGCAGTAGTGGAGTTTGCCCCTCAAAGACACTTCCAAGGGTGCATAAACTTTAACAACACCTGGAGACGCTTCTCACACTACCCAGCAAGAAAAAAAGCCCTATCTACCTATCTCAAACTTATCAATCCCAGGAGCGTAACCTGGGCCCCATTGCCAACCTTTGAATGGCACAAGCCCTCTTGACCACAAACATTTACCGGTGCCCATTAATAATAGTCATGCAGTAACTAGATAAACAAGGGGCAAATACCTCACCATACATATCCCCATCAAACTGCTACCAAAAAAATCCCACTATACCAAGACCAACATTTTCCAATAATGCCCACCAACATATTGACCTGATTATACCGCAAAAACAAAACCACAAATTACCTCCACATAGTGACTGAGAAATACCATTATACAGTTACTGAATAAAGATCAGTATGCAAATACCAATATTACTGCCATACAGGGACCATATAGTGGTCGATACCAGTGTACATAGGCTCTACAGACTGTTATTACCACCATAAAAGTGACCAAATAGTGGTAGGAACCCCGTGTACACAGGCTTTTACAGACTGTATCTTACCACCATACAGTGACCATATAGTGGTAGGTACCAGTGTACACAGGCTCTGCAGACTGTATATTACCTCCATACAGTGACCATATAGTGGTAACCCCAGTGTACACAGACTCTTGCAGACTGTATATTAACCTCCATACAGTGACTATATAGGGGTAGTTTCTAGTTTGTACACAAGCTCTAAATACTGTATAGTATTTCATACAGTGACCATATAGTGGAATAAAAAACAAAAATTGGTCAGCACATCCAAGGCAATCTTTTAAAAAAATTAATAAAGGTACATGTGGGTGTGGCAGCCAAAAGCAATGCAAACACAACACAATGTCAGCAACACTCTAACAGACAAAAAAAAACAAAG
>JAODAL010042206.1:0-35069 GCA_025379985.1 Phyllomedusa bahiana | reverse complement strand
TTTTGCTACCCCCGGCATGGATCGGGGCCCCCCCCTTCTTCCCCCTTCGGCATGCCCCAAACTCTTTTGCCCCCGCTGACTTTCCCTTTTTTATCACCCCCCTCAGCTCCTTACCCTATGGTCCCTCCCCGTGTCCTCTCCGTGTCCTCCGGCCCTGCACTCTCTCCATCCCCGGGAGGACATCGTTTTGAAAAGGGAAAAAGGGCATGGCTAAAACAATCCCCGAAGGCAGCACACAGTACAGCAAATCCTGCCACACATCCCCAGGTGTCCTGCTCCCCCACACAGTGCACCACTTGCGCCCTACACTGTCGTGAATGTTGGGTGCCGCAGGGTGAAAAACTTTGGCTCCCCTGGTAAAGACCGGGATTCTGTCACCCCAAGAAAGGGGAGGGGGGATGTGGTAGGGTGTTACCTAACCCCCTCAGTTTCACCTAAAGGCCAGGCCCCCCGACCAAATGCCGTGTCATCCCTGTTTTTAAAGGGAACTGGGGACCTCTCTTACTATTGGCCGGGGTCAGTTTTACTAGAGAGAGGCCGTTATGGTCAGGCGGCACTCTTGGGGGTCAGTCTCTGGGGGGTTTTATTCTGGCGGAAGATTGCCTGAACAGCAAACCCCCGCCACTTGGGTGAACTCTGCTTTACCTCATAGTGGGACCAGAAAGCTGGGGCCCCTCGGCCCCACGAAACCACAAAAAAATGGATCCGGGGGCGTGGTTTTCAGGGCCCCGAGTAAGACTGTGCTTTGCAGCTCCCTACCACAATCAAAAATCCAGGCTATCTGCTCGAAAAGAATGGGGAAAAACTAAAAAAAAACCCTGGCCCTGCCTCCCTCCCTCCCCTCTGCATCCAGGGGGTTCTCATGTATTTCGGGGCGGTTTTGGCCCCTTTTGGGGCCTAAAGGGAGCGGGGGAGGGGGGGTTTCCCCCCAAAGGGGCCGCGGGAGCCTGGGCCAAAAACACGCGTGGGCTGTCCCTCCTAACCGGGGGACTTACCCTCCACCCCCCGGGGCCCCCGAAAGGGACCTTTGAAGCCATACCCACCCAACCTCCCCCCGCTTGACAGGGGCTGCCTCACTGCGTGACATCTCCCCCCCGCCCCTGTAGGGGCCGGCCCCTTCCCCTCCTGCACCGAACCCCCTCTCCCCTGCCCGAAACCGCCGGACTCCCTCCCAAAAGGGCCCCCTGACTGGGGGTGGGGAGCCCGGGGGCACTGCTCCTCACCCGTGCTTCCGGGCTCTGACCCCCCTTAGTCGGCTGCAGCCTGGGAAACCCGGCACCCCTTTCGGCCCGGACGGCAGTGCATCTCGCGACCCCAGCGCTGTGCACACCGGGAAATCCCTCGCTCCCCCGTGGAGGAAAAGAGCTGGACTGCGTCTACAACCCGGTGCGGACAGCCCAGGAGCAGGGGGTACCAGGTCCAAGGGGGGCCTCGTAAATGTGCCCCCCAAGTCTCTCCCTCTAAAGGGCCCCTGGGCCCTCTCTCATGGGTCCTCCCCCAGCCTTGGCCAAAATTAAAGGGAATCCCCCCTGCTGTCTTGCCCCCCAAAAACTCCTGGCCCATCCCCACCCAAAAACCCCATGGGGCTCTGCTCCTTTGGGAAATTGGGGACCTCAAGAACTGAGTTACAACACCATCCCCCCCGGTGCTCCTCCCAACCATGACCTTTCTGCTGTCCCCCCTTTGCAAAACCCCCCTGCCGGGGGGCCCCTGTGCGCGGGATTCTCAGGGCAGCCCTTGCTGCTTGTGAATGTGGGTTTCCCCCTGCTTCAGGACTGTCGGAGCCCCCCCTTTAGCGGACCGGACCCCAAAGGGGCCCCTTTGTTTCCCCCCCCTCGCTCAACCCGGGCCCCGGACTGTTTCCTCTCCTTCGTGTCCAGGGCTCTTCCGTTATGCCCCTCGTTGCCGACCGGGATTGTCCATCCCCTCCCATGGTTCCACCCACCACTCGGTACCCCTCTACCTCTCCCCTTAGTCACTTCGGAAGGGCGTTTTGGGGCTTTAAAGTTTGGCCCCTCAGACCTTTGCCACTACCCTTTTAGTTCTCTGCCCGGACCTGTGGGGCTCACTCCCCCTCATCCGCACTCCGAGGGGCGTCCGGATCCCCGCTGCGCCAAACCCCCCCCCCAAACCCAAACCGAAACCCTTTCCCGATTTCAACAATCCCCCCGAACTTGCCAGAGGCAAATATCGCTTTATGCCCCAGGGCGCTTGAAAGAACACGGGAAGGTTTCCCGTTCCGTACAGAACCTCGCACTCGACAAAGTAGACTCCCTCCGAAAGCTCAAAGTCATCTTCTCCCACCCTGTCTGTTTAAAAGGGGGGGAGTACAACAGCACACCTCTCTTTTCCCCTGCCACATCTGGACTTTAAAAAAGGGGGGAGGGCAATAATTGGGTTTCGGGGTTCCCAAACTCCCTTCCCTGATCTTATCCACTGTTTCCTTTTAAACGACATATTGGGCTTCCCCCAAACCTCAATTGTTGGAAAGTCCATAGACCCACGCCCCCCGAGTCCAATGACCACACCTCACATCATCGCGTTTCATTTTTTTCCTGCTTAAAGAAGAATAAACCCCAGTGGGGAAAAGGGCCCGGTCCCCATTTCAAGGGCGTATTTTTCAAATTTCCCCGACTTGTCCCCCACCTCACCCAGAACTATGTCGACCTATCCTCACTGTGCTCAAGGGCGGAATACATTACAGAGGGGCCCCCCTTTTCCCTTATGCCCGGCGGGTACCGATCCTATACTATACGTTTGCTGGGGATGTCCCTGCCTTTCTACGGGAAAATTGCATACTCGGGGGTTTTCCTGCCGGACGGCCCCTCTCTCTCCCCCCTTTGAGTAGGAAAATACCCCGGAACCCCTGGAGACGAGATCCACCCCCCGGTCGGGCCCCCCCCCAGAAGGTCCCCCAATGAGACCCCTTTCAGCCAAAAACTTGGTGTCGGCCCTGTCCCCCCAGGACTTGGCGGTTATACCTGACCACCCCCTCACAGCTTATTTTTGGGGTTTCAAGTTTCTTTTTGTAAGGCAAAAAAAAGACAAGTCTCCATCTATTCCCCTTTTTTGGAAAGGTTTTGCCCCAGGGAAGAAAAAAACCCCCAAATGAGTAAACCCAATTGCCCCTTTTGGGAAAATTCCCTTCCTACCCCAAATTTGGGCAATAAAAAAACCCCCGGTCAATGACCCCCTCCTGAATCCTGTCACAAAACCCGTCATTTTATTCGCTCCAAAAAATGCACCCAAAACCCCTTTTTTAAACTGGGTTATTAAAATTCACCATGCAAGTCCCTCGGGCAGAGAATTCCAGGGTTTTGTTTTTTAGAGTGGCCTGGTTTTAGGGTTTCCCCGGCTTTTTCCTTTATCCCTAGGGGTTTAAATGTGGCCTGTTGGGCCTCTACGTTCCCCTTTCTAATTGGGGGTGACCCTCTTTGACATGCTTATTGCATTTGTATCCATATATTAGCCTGGTTTCTTTTTACACTCAAGGGGGTTTCATCTGCTGTTGGAGTTTCTCTGAACCCCCTGTTTTTCCACTTCCCACGTGGGTTGGATCCCCTTAGCCATTTTTGGCTTGGGGGTCTCCCCTTTCAATATAAAGGGTTTCTTTATGCAGAGTTTCTTTCCCTCGCTTTTCTGTTTTTTTTTCCCTTTCTTTTTCTTGCTCCTCTGTCCTCTCTCCCCTCCTCCCCTTTTGTGGACCACGGAGGCTGGCGCGACACCACTTTTTTTCCCTCTCGTTAAAGGGGGGACTTTAATATCTTCCTCAACACCAAGGGTTTGAACATCCTGGCAAACGCTCCCAAACCCTCTTACTTCCCAAGAAACTCCAGTGATTTTTTTCAGGAGACCCACTTTAAATCCTCCGGGCCCCTCCCCTTTAAAAAACAGATATACCGAATTTTTGCCCCAAAACTACTCCCTCTCGAAGATAGGGTGTAGCATCGCCCTCCACAAGCCTTCCCAAACCCCAGGTTTTGGTGTTCGTAATTCAAAAGCTAGATATATATTTTGGTCCTGCGATCAAGGCCATTTCCCCAAGTCAATTTTTAGCCCCTAACCGGGTCAGGTCCGTTTCTTCTCGTCCTAGACGGCTGGACCCCGGGCGAGGGGGACTATCTTTTCGGGGGGAAATTTTTAACTTGACTTCAACCCCAACCCGGGATAACTCCAGTGGGGGGGTCCCCCCCGTATTCGCCCATAAAGGGGTAAAAGGGGGCCCTTCTTCCTTCCCTTTAGAAATATTGGGCGCCTTCAACACCTTCGACGGATTAAGCTTCTTTTTCAACCCCACAAATATGTCGTTTTTGACTACTCCAAAACCAACATGGAGCCCTCTCATGGTTCGGTTTCCCCCCTTTGGCACGTGATCGGTCCGATCTGCCCTTCTATGCTCATTCAGTCTCCCGCCTCGGTTGTCAGAAAGGGCCCCTGGAGACTTAAAGGGAAATTTTTATACTGACTGGGTCTGTTTAGAATCTCATCAGACTACGCCCATTTTGTCTTCGCCAGAGGGGACACGATGCCCCTACGAAAAAAATGGGGGGCTCTAAAATGCTGTTGGGGCGTCCTTATCAAGAGGGTGTCGTCTGAAAGGGAAGGCCGCCCTGCGCAAAGGCCCAAAACAGGGGCACACGGGAAAACCCTTCATAACGGCCCTCTCCCCGCCGTACTTCAGATTGTCCTGGCCCGCCTCGAGGTGCGACGCCTCTTTAGGCCTCGGGGGGTGGGGCTCTACAAGTCTGTCCCATTTTTTTACGAGTTTGGAAACAAGGTTGGTGTCTTTTGGCTTAGGGTTTCCCAGGGCCCCGATGTTTCCTCTTTCACCCCTGTTTTAGAACCTCTGCAGGTAAATTGGCCTATACCCTATATAGCCAAAATTTAAATTTCGAAACTACCAAGCTGTACATTGGCGTCTCCCCTCCTTCCTCCCCTGCCGATGGGACACCCCTACCCCCCTTCAGGACATACCTGAGACGCGTTTCAGGACTTGGGGGCCCTTTTTCATCTAGGAAATTAAACGGTGATGGGGTCCCCGGGTAAAAAGGGCCCCCGGGCCCGGAGGGCTTTCGGCAAAAATTTTTCAAGACTTTGTTGCCATCCCCTCCCTTTTTTTCAACTATTTTTTAATGCCATTTCGGCCCTATCATTTTCCCTTTTCGCCCCTCTCTGGCCATATCACCGTGATCCCCAAAAAGGGGCAAGGCCCCTCCGGGGCGGAAACTACGGGCCCATCTCCCTCCTGAAATTGACTTAAAAAAACGCTAAATTGTTAGCAAATCGCCTTAAACCCTTTTTACCTACATTGAACCCCGCCAGGTGGGTTTTGCCCTGGCGGGGGGTCGGGGCAAAACCTCAAGTCTTTTGATAAATTAGTATGCGCGCTCTCGAAGGTCCCCTTATATCTGTCCTTTATCGAAAAAGCTTTTTATAGGGTTCTTGGAATCCCTTGCATCCACTCTTGCCCGTGTTGGGGCCGGGTCCCCTTTTCTCGGCCCAAAAACATGGCTTTACAAGAACCCCTCCCCTAGAGGGGTCAAAGGCACTTTGTCGACCCCTTCTCTATACGGGAAAGGCCTAGACAGGGGCCCCTGTCCCCTTTTCTTTATGTCCAGTTTTTGGACCCTATTTGGAAAACCAACTTTTTTAACCCGGGCATCAAGGGGATCACAATCGGGGCCGGGAATTTAGTTTCCGCTTTTTCCGATGACCTTTTGATTTAAATCACCGATCCCTCATATCTCTTCCCTCCTTATGTCCGAGCTAGACAATTTAGTGTTGGTCAACTTTTAAAAACAATCGAATCCGGGCTTTAAAATCAATAAACCCAGCCATATAATGCCCTTAAGGGGGAAATTTTTTCCTTTTTTCCCGGCCTGCCTTGGGCATTTTTCCTACCCGGGGGATTTTTTTTCCCCGCTGACCCCCCCTAAATTTTTGAGACGAACTTTCCACCGTTTTATCCAGGGGTTTTTCACCTACTTAAACTTGTCCCCGGGACTTTTCTGGTTCGGGGAGAAAGAACTATTGAAAATGTCCATTCTTTCCCAATTCTTGTCCCCCTTCAGACGATTCCCCTCTTTTTTTCCCAATACTTTCTGGATTAGGTTTAAACCGCTTTTTTGTACTTTTTTTTTGGGTTTCCGCCGCCCCAAATTATCGGAACTTTCTTTCTAACCAAAAATGCTGGGGGGGGGTTTTCCCCCACTGCCGGCTGTATTATTTGGGGCGGGTTATGCTAGGTTAGGATCATCCACAGTTGCAGGAAATTTATGGGGTTTGCATTGTCAAATCCTCTGTCCCCCCTCCTGGGTCCCCGCCCGGGGGCCCCCCCAGAGCTCTTTTCTCGACTGCGATGTCCTTTAGTACACCCATACCCTTTCTGATCCCGTAGGCTAAAAAGTTGAGGCTCTCTTAATTTTTAAAAGGCCCCCTTTTTCCCGGTTTTTGATAACACCTATTTCCGGCTGGCTTCTCCCCGGAAAATTTTTTTTGGACCTTAGGAATGCCCTCTCCTTTCCCTCCCCTACAAACAGAGGTAAAATTCTTCCCTCCGGAGTTATGCAGGACCTGCCCGACCCTAGGAACTTATTTGAGTTGTCCAACTGGCATTTCTTCACCACTGTTTTTAAAAAACTAAATTCGATAGGCCTTAACCCCGATGGGGAAAAATTTTGTCTTTTTCCCCCTCGGGACCTAACACCTATCTCTCAATTTACTGTGGCTCCGTTCCCCCGCTGATCACTCTTCCCCTCCTTTTTGTGCGGCTTGGGGGAAGGAGCTCAGAATCTTCACTAGGTCAAAGGGAAAAAAGTTTCTTCCTCACCCCCAAAACCGTTTTTGCTAGCAATCCCAGGAACTAGTTATAAAATCCCTTTTCCCTGGGATAGGGTGCCGTTTTTTCCTCACAAAAGGTTCCCTTCGTCCCGGGAAAAGGCTGGCGTTGTAATCAGAGCGGGCACAAGGGCCAAAAAAGGTGGGGGATGTGTGGCTATGGGTTTTTGGGGTATGGCAAGGGGTACACTGCTCACCGGGTCTCTGGCCGAACCCCCCAGGCTCGCTTTTATTTATGTTTCCCTTTCCCCCCAAATCCTTATAAGAAATCTTGGTTAGACAAACTTATTCACGGCTAAAACTATTAACCAGGCACTGGCGCCGACTTCCGCCCCCCCTGTTTGGGATGGATTTAAAGGTTTTTCCTTTTCTATCTATGGAGGAATTGATAATCCACTCACACATGCGTACCAGGTTCTTGCGCACCTGGGCCCCGTGGGCCATTTCAGGCTCCCCGCCTTTTAAAACCCCGTCAGGTTAGTGGGATTATGGGGTGGGGGCTTTTTTTGGTCTCCTCCCCTTGGGGGTTTTACCCTGTTCTCCTTTCTTGGAGTATTCATTTTGTGTACCACTGCCTTTTTCCTCCCTCGGGTCTGATGGGCTTTGTGGGGTTTTCTACTTTAAACCCCTTCCCCCCTCCCCCCTCGGGTTTTGTTTTCTCCTTTTTTTTTTTTTTCTTTTCTATCTCTCTGTTATTTTGTTTTTTTAACCCCTTGTACTTTACCTCACTCCTGATGGTTTTTTCATATGTCTGCATATTCTTTTTTTTCTCCTATTAACAACGTGCATTGTTGATTCTGCATCCCATTGTACCTCCTTATGGGTGTGACTGTGAGACTTTGTTTTTTTTCTTTGTTAAACTAAAAATTTTTAAAAACACTAAATTAAAAAAAAAAAAAAAAAAATGGAGTCCCAAAGGGGGGATCAGGCAAAGAGTCCGACGCCCCCGAACCCATCCCCAAAAAAAGTCTACTACCTAAATCTTTGTGGGCATGCATCACGCCTTCCCACTTTTAGACGGGGGCCACGTTTTTCCTGGGGACTTCCTGCCTGGGGAAGGGAGTCTGGCCCTTCCCCCCTGTCCTTTGATCTCGAAAAGTGAGAGTCCATGCCTCTCAATCCAAAAAGGGCAGTGAGATCTCCCTCCCCTTATGTGACCCAACCTCATCTCCTTTAGAGCTTCAAAGAACGGCCTGATCCCCTCACACCCCACAACCCGGGCAGCTGGGAAAACCTATCCCCCCCCCCCACAAATGGTGTAACTTCTTATCCTGCCCCTCCAGCGGTGCCCGGGGATCGAGGGGAAGGTGGACTGGAGGGGTCGATGGGGACTCCCTCCCCCCACCTTTTTCCCCACCAACATCATTAGGATTTTTCTGCCTTTTTTTCCACCCTTCTCTCCTTCATTCACTATTTCCATTCCCTCCCCCTTTACTACCTGCATCCCTCCACATTCATTCCTCCATTCCGCTTCCGGATCCCTTCCCAACCCTCCACTCTTTTCTTGCTTTTTCCCCCTGGACCCCTCAAACCAAAATTTAACCTTCCCCATTCCGTCTCTGTTCCCCCGCACATTTTTTCCTTTTATTTTCCCCCCCCTTCCACATTCACCCATCATTTCCCCCCTCCCCCCCACATTCACTCCATATTCTCCCTCCCCTCCACTCCACATTCTCCCCCCCCCCCACTCCTCATTCTCCCTCCCCCCACTCCATCATTTTTTCCTCCTTCTACATCCCCATCTTTTTTCCCCCTTCCACCCCATATTGTTGTTACCCCTTTTTTATCACTCCCCTCATCCCCCCTTTCTCGCTCTCGGGGCCGGCCTTTCCACAGTCCATTTCTTCCTCAGATCCCTTTTTTTCTCTTTTGGGGGCCACTCCCTCGCCTATAGGGGGGGGGGGGGGGGTTTTTTTTTTCCCCCTCTTCCCTTCCTGCAGGGGGGTTCCTGTTTGCAGGGAATTTCTTCCGCTGTCCGTTCCCTCAGAACCTTCACTGTTGGGCCCCCTTTTGGGCCCCTTTCTCCATCTTTCTCACCCTGACATGTTTCCCCGGGGTGACTACACTGGAATGTTACCAGCCTTTCTGAACCTTCTCTCCCCCTCTTGACTCGTTCCCCCTTAGGGACGGGCAGGGAAGTTTAACGGGGGGCTGCACAGGACCCCCCTCCTGCACCCAGGGGGACCCTCGGCTGCGCTGGAAACCCCCGGAGGGCCCCAAAACCCGCTGATCACCCCCCCACGTGGCCCCGCTTTGCCTTCCGCTTTCCCCCCCTTTTTTCCCAAAAGGTCATCCCCGAAAAGGGGAAGGTGTGGGAGTTCACGGGGGACTCCAGCTGGTGATCTGCCTCTGAGCATCCCCCCCGGGCTCCATGTCGCTCTTTGCGCCGAAAACTGTTGACTCTGGGGAGACCCTGATGTGCTGGGTCCGCTGCGGGGCCCGGATGAACCTGGGAGAGGTGAGAGGGCCCCAGAGTGCCCTCTGGCCCCTCCATCCCCTCCCTTCCCCAAACTCCCCTCCCAAACTCTTTTTTTCCCCTTTATTCCTTAACCACTGCAAGTTGGCCAGTTTTTTTGGAATGGGCCCCCTATTCATGAATTGATGTTTCCCCCTCTCCTTAAGGATTTCAGGGCTTCCCCCCCCCTCCCCATCTCTTTATTAAGCTCCCGTTTTTTTTTTTTAGCTGCTTCTTGGAGCCATTTTGTTTTTTTGTATGCACTCCTGCAGCAGGACAATTTCCTTCCCGCCCTCATACTCTATGAGGTAGGTTGCAATCCGGGAGCCCAAAATGTTGGCGGCTCCCCGGGTTGCCTCAGCCCCCCTCCCCCCACTTCAGACTCAAGCCTGTCCAGATTTGATGGATTTACGCTTTTTTCCTGCTGCTGCTTTGGGGGGTGCTCCCCGGGTCTGGCTTTTTCTTTCTCCATATCCCTGGGTACTTCTCAATGGTGTGGCTGGGGGTATGTTTTCTGACACTATGGCCTTTTCCTTTTTCTCACCTTAGGCTGCTTGTGGGTTTGCGGAGAAACGGTGGTTCATTCTGCACCTCCCCCCCTCTCCACTCCCTTCTCACGTGATTTTCACCTCTGCTGGCCACTGTTCTTTCTTCCCCCCCTCCCTGCATGCCGGGGGGGCTGGGGGTTGATCTTTCCCCCGGGATTGCAGGGACTTGCTTCCTCTTCCTTCAAGCCTTTCAGGGAAACAGGTTTTTCTGACTCCCAGATCCTTCTCTTCCAGGGGGGTGCAGGGGCTGCTGTAACTTGATCTCACTGCCAAATAGCTGCCTCCCCTCAGCGTTCTACTCTGCTTCTGCTGCTGTTACCAGAGCTGCAATGGGCTGGTTTTTGGGACATCCCGACCCCCCACCACCTATCCGGGGGGGAGGGCCCCCATCAAAATTTCTGGGCCCCTCAGCTGAAGGTCTGGGGCCCCTCTTCCTTGCCAAAACCCCCCCTTCTGCCCGCCCACACCCGCAACCCCACCACCTTTGCCCGAAAAAGAAAAAATTTTTCATGGGCCCCGAAAAGGGCCCCACACATTTTAGGGCCCCCCAAGGACCCCACACTTTTTGGCCCCACGAGGGGGCCCCACACTTTTTAGGGGCCCACAAGGGACCCCCCTTTTTTAAGGGGCCCACAAGAGGGCCCCACACTTTTTGACCCCACAGGGACCCCACACCTTTTAAGGGCCCCACAAGGGGGCCCCACACTTTTTGGGGGCCCCGAGGGACCCCCCCACTTTTTAAAGCCCCACGGGGAACCCCCTACTTTTTAGAGCCCCACGGGGACCCCCACTTTTTAGAGCCCCACGAGGGCCCCACATTTTTTGGGTCCCCCTGGGGACCCCCCATTTAGAGCCCCAGAGGGACCCCCCACTTTTAGGGGCCCCCCCAAGAGGGCCCACAAGGGCAAAAAACACCTCTGGGCCTAAATATTTCTCGTCCCCACAAGATGCCCCACAAGGGGACAAGAACAACTCTGGGCCCCACAATAGGTCCCATACATTTCAGGGCTGCAGAAAGTGCCCCACATAAAAGCATAATTAATAGCCTATGCTGTGGGAGGAGGGACCCAGACGCGTTGTGGGAGGAATAAGGAGTGGCCGAGCTGTGAGAGTAGGGGCCCGGCCCGCACTGTGAGGAATGTGGAGGGGCCGAGCTGTGGGAGAAGGGGCCCGGCGTCGGTGTCCGTATTAGCTAAAAGTACTTACATAGAGAACATGCCTGTCCTTTATTTACAACGTTCTTCTGCATAGGAGTACAGGATAGGAACCGCAGCCCTGTCTCTCTCTCTGCACGGCATCGGCCGGGATGCTATGAGACACGTAACCTATTAAACCCCGCCTCACTGATTTAAATTGTCAAGACATCCCGGCCGATGCCGTGCAGAGAGAGAGACAGGGCTGCGGTTCCTATCCTGTACTCCTATGCAGAAGAACGTTGTAAATAAAGGACAGGCATGTTCTCTGTGTAAGTACTTTTAGCTAAGACGGACTCTGACGCCGGACCCCTCTTCTCACAGCTCGGCCCCTCCACATTCCTCACAGTGCGGGCCGGGCCCCTCCTCTCACAGCACAGCCCCTCCTTATTCCTCCGACAGCGCGCACCGGCCCCTCCTTATTCCTCCCACACTGCGACCGGGCCCCTCCTCTTTCTCACACTGTGTGTCGGGTCCCTCTTCGTTCCCCCAACAGCGCGCCGCGGTCCCTCCTCTTTTCTCCCACAGTGCAGTCCGGCCGGCCGTGAAACAAGGGGACGTGCTTTCACCGGGCCCCTTGTTTCACGTTTTCCTCCGGGCCCCGTACAGCAGTACTGGTAGTACTGCCTTTATGGCGGCCCTGCCTGGGGGTCCGGGGGCTTTTTGCTGTTATTCCCCTTCATCCAGCAGTACAGCTCCCCAACACACAAGAAGCATGCACGCTGAATTCCAGGGAAGCTTGAGTGAACACAGGAAACTGCTCACAGGAAATGTCTGCCACCTGCTGACTGCTGTGAGAACTGCACATCTAGAGCTGCACTCGCTATTCTGCTGGTGCAGTCACTGTACATACATTACTTATCCTGTACTGATCCTGAGTTACATCCTGTATTATCCTCCAGAGCTGCACTCATTATTCTGCTGGTGCAGTCACTGTGTACATACATTACTTATCCTGTACTGATCCTGAGTTACATCCTGTATTATCCTCCAGAGCTGCAGTCACTATTCTGCTGGTGCAGTCACTGTACATACATTACTTATCCTGTACTGACCCTGAGTTACATCCTGTATTATGCTCCAGAGCTGCACTCACTATTCTGCTGGTGCAGTCACTGTACATACATTACTTATCCTGTACTGATCCTGAGTTACATCCTGTATTATCCTCCACAGCTGCACTCATTATTCTGCTGGTGCAGTCACTGTACATACATCACTTATCCTGTACTGATGCTGTGTTACATCCTGTGTTATACTCACATCGTGTCTTCTTCTTTCCCAGGGATGAGGGTCCTGTCGTCCCCGGGGGCTCTGTCACTTCTTCTCTGCATCCTGTCTACAATCTCTCTGGTAGCAGTCGCCCTGCAATAACCTCAGAGACCAGAATCCAAACCACAAGAAAACAACTACAACCCCCATCATCACCTTTGCTTCCAGGTCTCTTGTTGGTTATATTTTTCATTTTCTATTTTTTTTAATGAAAAAATAATTTTTTTTAGAGAAACTAAAGAAAACAGAAGCTTTCAGGAGAGCAATGGCCGCCACCTGTCACCTGAGACCTGGAAGAAAGCCTCCTCCGCACTGGTGTCTAAATCAAGTACAGATATCAATGTGGTGGATACATGGGAGCATTGATGCTGCTGGGGACTGGGCTCATTGATCGCGCACAGACTTGCAGAACTGTCACTGTGTAGGATGTAGATGTTGGTGCAGATGGTGACTTCAGTTTGCACAAGGTCCCAGTCAGTTTCCACTGCTCACAATGTTACTACTGACGAGGATGTGGATGGTGATTTGTATCTGCACAGGAGGCACATGCAGTATATATACCTATGTGTGTGCGTGTATATGTGTTTATATAGGAACACTGATGCCATTGGAGATTTGAGTCTATTTAGGGTCCATATGATTGGTCGCCTCAGTTCTCACTTAATCACCCACTTTTACCCGTCCCGATCCCCTCTGTGCACAGACACATCATCACTCAGGATGTAGATATTGGTGTAGATTGTTAATATAATTTACACAAGGTCCAGATCACTGATCACAACCATAATCCCATAACTTTTACAAACTCAGGATGTAGATACGGGTGGGTTGGTGATCTGAAATCTATGCAGGGTCCAAAATCTATTATCTATCTATAAACAATTATTTTATCTATCTATTTTATCTATCTCCAAATCTATCTATCTATCTATTATTTTACCCTATCCATATCTATCTATCTATCTAATATCTTTCTAAAATTTTCACCCCAATATTTTACCCTATCAAATTTTTCTTTTTCTACTCAAATTTTTCATTATCTGTCTATTTTTTAAACTTTTTTAATCTATCTCATATCTATCAAACTAAATATCTATACAAATCTTCAAATCTATCTATCAACCCTTTTTCCTATCTATCTATTATCTATCTAAATTTTATCTTTTACATATCTATCTGTTACTCATATTTTCTTTTCTATCTCATACCCAAATCTATTATATCTATCTCATATCTTCTTTCTTTCTATCTATCTATCTTTTCTATCACCCTGGGCGATACAAAAAAAAAATTTGGGGGGAATTTGCGGCGCTCCCCGGGGGAAAAATTCAGAAATGTATAACAAGTTTTCCCTTTTTCAGGGTTTTTTTATTGTTTAAAAGGGGGTTTTTACTCCATAAAAAACTAAACACAAAACATTTTAACACGTTTCAAAAGGGTATACCCACGTTCCCCTCAGAAGTATAAGTTGGAATGGTAATTTTGGTGGGTTTTTAAAAATAGTTTTCATTTGCATAATTAATCAAATGGAAAAGTATTTAAACCCAACCCCTTTAAATCCTCTTTTTTTTTTTAAATTATAACAAAGAATTTTTACTGTGATCTGGGGAACCCAATAAATTTTGGTTGTTTTTGAGTTACCCCACAAAAACTTTTCCTTTTTTGGGACATGTGGAAACGTTTGATCTAAAAAAAAAAACTTTTTCCCGGGTATTTTTTCCCTGACCCACGTTCGTAATACGTTTTTCACTTTTTTCCCTCAATTTAATTGGGGGAATGGTTCTAGTTTTTTTTTCATCTATTCCCAGGGTACTATGTACGTGTTTAATGTTAAATTGTGGTTGCTGGGATTCCTTTTTTCCCCCAGGTTGTGGGTTTTTTTTTTTTTTTATACTGACAAACCTTTCCTCTGGCAATTTTAAAGGCTTGTTTTTTTTGGAAATTTGAAAAAGGCCAGTTCCCGTAGAAATGTAAAAGGCGGGTTCTCGATCTTTTAATCTCAGTATAGGGTGGATATACTAGAGATATACTAGTTGCTTTTCCCTTGGTTGTGTTATACATTTTCCAAAAATCCTATTTATACATTAATTTAAACATGTTTTCCCAAAAATTTAAATTTAAAAAAACTTAAAAAATTGCCCCTTCTTTTTTTTTCTTAAATTAAAAGTTGTATAGTTTTGCGAAAAAAATTTTTTATATCAAAATTTTATTTTTAATATTAATTACCAAGGGACAAAAAATCAAAAATTGTTTAAAAATTAAAATTTTAAAAATTTTTCCGTTTACAAAAAAAAATTTAGAAACCGTATTTAATTCAATTTTTTCTTTCCCAACCCTTGTGGTTGAACATTTTTAAAATTTGTCCCATCCAATAAAATTTCCCTTTTTTGGAGTTGCTGGAACCTATTGGGAAATTTTTTGATATTCAAACTATAGGGGAAATCTGTAGATTTTCCAAAATTCTTTTTGTGTTCTTTTTGAAATGATTAGCCAAACTTTTTAAAAATACCCCCTTTTTTTACACTTGATCTTTTTCCTTTAACCTAACTCTCAGTGGGCATATAGTGCCCCCCAAACTATTGTATGTTGCAGTACACTGGATTACGTATATAACAAAATTTTAAATTTACAAGATAAACTTTTGGTTTGATGGGAAATTTTTTTTTTTTGTTATAAATGATTCCCCCAAATTTGGTTGTGAAAATGCTGAGAAGCAGGGGCATCCAGGGGATTTGCTTTGGAAAACTCCCCTAAATTCGGGGCTTTTTTCACTTGTTTTTAGTTATGCCCTTTTTTTGATTTTACTGGGGTGTTTAAATTTGCCTTTAAATTGGGGTCCCCTCTTTTATACTATGATGGTCTTTTGGGAATAATTTTTTTAAAAATGGGGTCTTGCGGGAAAAAGATCCCAATGTTACTCAGTACCCCCTTTACCCTTGTGTAGGAGGTATTGTATTGTGTAATTAAAGAGCAACCCAGTATTTTTCGGGTTTTTGGGGTTTATTTGAGGGCTTCAAAAAATTGTTCTTGTTTTTGGGACCCCGATTTTTCATATGCACTTTTAAATATTTTTGTTTGGGATAATTTTTGCGTATAAATCTGTCCCCCTGTTTTTTGGCCCTTTTTTTTTTAAAAAAATACCCCCTCTGAGCTTTTCCTTCAAAAATTTTTTTTTTTAAAATTGGGCCATAGGGGGAAATGTTCTTTAGCCAGGGGTTTTTAGTTTTGCACTTGAAAATTCTAAAAAAGCTATTGGGGGTTTAAACCGCTTTAAAAATTATTTGTTGTAAAAAAGGGCGGTTTTTTGGCATAAAAAAAAATTTTTAAGTCCAGAAACTCAATCTCCTTTTGGGTTTTATGATGAGTGTAAAGGTTTTCCCAAATTTGTTTTTGTTGAGATGCATAACAAATTGGGGAAATTGCATCCTGGGGACTTCCCAGACAATGAAAAAATTCTCAATAAATCTTTTGTAGATGGAAATATATGATAGTTTGATTGCAAAAATATTTTTCCATCTCAAAATGCCCCATGAATAATTAGCGTCCCCGGGGGCCGCAAATTTTTTCTTTACCCTTGGCAGTCCCCCTTAAACCCCAATTGGGGGGGCGTTTGTCAAAATTGGAAAAAATTTTTTTTCCCAAAAACCATTTTTTTAACCCCCTTCTGGCAAGAATGTTTTATATGGTTCAGTGAGAGTGGTGTCTCTCCCCGGGAAAAATATTTTTACACTTTTTAAAATTCCCCAAGCCCATTTTTGGTTGTTGGGAATATAATGACGACAAAATCGGGTTTTTAAAATATAATAATTTTCCCTTAAAGCTCCCACGTAAAAAAAGGGAATTTGGTTTAAAAGGCCGAATCTTTTAATTTTTGCTGTCTAGTTTTTTTAAAATATTTTTGTGGGTTTTGAAAAATAAAAAAAAAGGGCGATAAATTGCGGGTTTGGTGAATCAATCCCAATTTTATTGGTCTTCCGGGTGGTAAATTCAAACATTTATGCAGCTTAGGGGGTGTAGAAAAACGGGGGTGTTTTGGCTCTTTATTGAAAAGAAAATTGTTTCAGCTTATTATCAATTTGCCTTCTATGAAGCTCTTTAAAAAAAAAGCGTTTAGCTTCTTTTGTAGATTGGGAAAAGGGTCATTTGGGGGGACGTTGGTAGTAAGTTTATCAGAAAGAATTTTTTGAGATTCCCTGTGGTAGTTCCCCCTAATCCCAAAGGGGACCACACCCCCTCCCCCCTTTTCTGCCGGGCGGGGTGATTTAAAATCCTTGTTTTGTTGGAGGGTTTTTCAAAGCCTTAGATTGTTTTTTTTTGTTAAATTTGGTCTAGGGTTTTCATGGTTTTTAATTTTTGTAAATTGGTTTACCAGTTCCTGGGGAAAGTTTTTAAAATTTGTGGCCCCGAAATTAATGGGATAAAAGTTTTGGTTTTTGGTTTTAAAATTTAAATTTTTTTTCAGTTTGAAGAGTCTTGTTAAAAACAAATTTTGTTATATAAGTAAACCAGTGTACCTTTCAACATACAAAAACTGGGGCGCAAAAAAAATGCCCACTGAGAGTTAGGCCCTTAAAGGGGCACAGATCAAGTGTAAAAAAAAGGGGAAAATAAAACAAGTGAGGGGGAATCATTTCAAAGAGACACACAAACAGGGAATTTTTTGGGGATCTACAGATTACCCCCATAGATAGAATAACAAAAAGATTGTCCCCAAAAGGTTTCCGCAACTCCAAAAAAAGGGTTTGGGATTTGGTTTTTACACTTTTAAAAAATTTAAAACCACAAGGAAATTTAACGAAAAATTGAATTAATTTCGAAAGCTAATTTTTGTTTGTAAACAGGAATAATTTTTTTTCTATAATTTTTTTTCTAAATTTTAAAATTTTAGTCCATGTGGTAAATTAAAATTTTTTCATAATTGATTTTAATATATTTATTTGCAAAACCCCAACAACTTTCAAATTTTGAAAGAAAAAAGGACAATTTAAAGTCTTTTTTAAAATTTATTTTTTGGCAAAACATTTGTAATTGAATGTATATATAGGATTTTTGGAAGGGAGTAAAACACACTATAGGGAAAAGCCCCCTAGTATATTCTTAGTATAAAAACACCATGATAATTTTTGGTTTTTAAAAAAGTCCCCCGAACAAGCCTTTTCATTGTTTGGGAACTGGCCCTTTTTCATTTTCCCCAGAAAAAAGCCTTTTAAAATTGCCCGAGGAAAGGGGGTCGATTAAAAAAAAAAAAAAAAAAAAAAAAAAAAAAAACACCCGGGGGAAAAAAGGGAAACCCAGCATACCCACAATTAACATAAAAACGTTCATATGTACATGGGAATAGATTTTAAAAAAAACTTGAACCCTTCCCTAATAAATTGGTGGAAAAAAGTGAAAACGTATTACGAACGTGACAGGAAAAAACACGGCATAGGTTTTTTTGTTTTTGATCAAAAGTTTGCCCACCCTTTTCGAAACCCAAGGAACGTTTCAGTGTGGTAAAAAATATAAAATTAATTGAAATTTTTGCCGATCCAGTAAATTCATTGTTATAATTTTAAAAAAGAAAGAGGGGTAAGGGATTGGGTTTAAAAACTTTTCCATTTTAGTTTTAAATTTTCATAAAAAAAATTTTTTAAAAAAAACCCCCAAAATGACCCTTCCCAACTTATACTTCTGATGAACCTGGGTATACCATGTGAAACGCGTTAAGTGTTGTGTGTTTTGTTTTTTATTTAGAGTAATTTCCCCTCTTTTAAAAAATAAATTACCCCGAAAAAAGGGAAAACTTTTTATACAAAACTGATTTATCCTCCGAAGCGCCCCAAGTCCCCCCAAGTTTTATTTGTAAACGCTAAATTTTTTTCCGGAAAATTCTTAAACCCCCGGGTTGCGGCACCCCGGGTGCGACACGGGAAGCACTAAGGGGATAACATTTTTCATTTTGAGAGTTGTGCCTCATTGTTTTTGCACAACTCCCCGAGGTAAAAACGCATATGATATCCCACAAAATCACTGAAATTTAGGGCATATTCATATTGTGCGCTTTTCTCCCTTTTTCCTTTCCCCTATTTTTATCTATCCCTATCTATCTATCTACTATCTTTTCCCCATATCTATCTAACTATTATCATCTATCTCATTCTTCTACTATCCCCTATCTAATTTTCTCATATCTTTTATCTATATCTATCTTTCTCATAACTAAACCCCCTATCTTTCTATCTATCCATCTATTTTCTTCTCCAAACTATCTATATCTTTTCTTTCACATATCTGTCTAATTTATATCTATCTTTTCTTTCTAACATCTCATAACTATCAAACTACTCATTCTTTCTTTTACTATTTTGTCTATCTCATATTTTATCTATCTACTCATATCTATCTATCACATATCTGTCCCATCTCATATCTTCTAACTTTCTCAAATCTATCTATCACATATCTGGCTATTCATATCTATCTATCTTTCTCATATCTATTAAAACACTTTTCGTCTATCTATATCTTTCTATCTCAAATCTAATTTTCTATCTATTTTATCTATCTCTATCTAATTTTATCTATCCCCTTTCTATCTAAACTTTTTATCTATCACATATCTATCTATCTCAAATTTTTACCCATTTTATCTATTTTAATATCTAAATATCTCATATTTTATCTATTTTATTATCTCATTTCTATTATCTTTCTATTTCTTTTCTATTATTTTATCTCTTTTTATCTTTCTATCTATCCCCTTTTCTATTATCCCATTTTATATTTTATCATCCATTCTAAAAACATAATTTTTATCTATCAATATCTATCGTCTTCTCATTTCTATCTATCTATTACTATCTTTCCCCATAACTTTTCTATCCCATCTCATTTTTATCTCCTATCTATCTACCTCAAAAACTATCTAAACAAATCTATCTGTCTATTTTATTTTTATCCCTTGATACTGTTGGTGATTCAGGGTACAAAGTGGCCCACACATTGGGCCCCCCAAAATTTCCCCACATTATTCAAAGGGGGTAGAAACAGTTGGGAAAGGGAAAATTTCACTCAGCAGGGGGGACTTGGGGTACCAATGTGTTTTTTCCCCGTGGGCTGCCTTTCCCGCCGGGGGGCCCTGTTGTGTCTGTCCCTCCCCTTGACCCGTGTCACTGTTTTTATTTTTTTTTTGTTTCTGTTTTTATTGTTTCATTTGTTCTTTAGGTTTTTTACCCTTAAAAATAAAGCTTCCGCTTTCCAGATCTGTTTCCCTTTCACCCCGCAAGGGCGTATCAAAAGGGGGAAATTTTCCCCTGTGAGGGATCATAAATCATTTATTGGGGTTGGGGGGGGAGGGCTTTAAGGGCCCCTCTTTGGGGGCACAAAATTTAGTATAAAAACCCAAAAATACCGGGCCCTACAGGGTCAACATGAAACCATAAGTGTGGCAGACATGAGGGCCCTTCCAGGGGTCCAAAATCATCCAAAAAAATAAAAAAAAAACCCCAAAATAACTCCAAAATAAAAAAAACATCCGAAATAATACTAATATATCTCCAAATCAAATTTTTTTATATAGTTACACCAAACTTTTTTACGCCCTAATATAATAACCCATAACTATACCCCTAATAATTAACCAACTATTACCCCACGAAATATATAACCAAAACTATAGCCCCAAAATTAATAACCACAACTATACCCTACATAAAATATTTTAACCTAACTTTTACCCCATATATAATAGACCAAAACTATATCCCCATACAAAATAACCCATAACTATTATCCCGAAAATTTATCCCTACTATTTTATCCCAAACTTTTACATATTTCCATGAACTTTGGTGCCCGGGAAATTTGGGGCCCAAACATGCCCCCAGAAATTTTTAGTGAAGAACATGGGAGGAAAAATTTACCACAACTAGAAGGGGGCAGAAAATATGCCAACTTATGCCCCAGATTTGGCCGGGAACTATAGTGCCCCAGACATTTAATAAAACCAAAAAAACGTATACACCCCAGAAATAATGACAAAATAGTTCCCAGCAAAATAATTTAAAAGGGGAGAATTTAAAGGCACCCAGAAAATATAAGTATAACATATCCGCCCCATAACATAAATAAGGGGTCAGAATAAGCCCCCAGGAAAATGAGGCCACCATTTGCCCCAGAAAAATAGACCAAATTACCCCCAGTATAAATAGTGAATTTTCAAGCCCAGAAATAATATGAGCCAAAACATTAGCCCCAGAAATTTTGCCAAAAACTTATTTGCCCCAAAAACGTGCCTGACATAGCCCCCATATAATGGCCAACAATATGATCCAGAAAAAGAACCAAACAACCCAGAAATAATAGAGCCAGAACTATAGTGCCCCAGAAATAATAGTGCCAGAACTATAGTGCCCAGAAATAATAGAGCCAGAACTATAGCGCCCCAGAAATAATAGAGCCAGAACTATAGCGCCCCAGAAATAATAGAGCCAGAACTATAGTGCCCCAGAAATAATAGAGCCAGAACTATAGCGCCCCAGAAATAATAGAGCCAGAACTATAGCGCCCCAGAAATAATAGAGCCAGAACTATAGTGCCCCAGAAATAATAGAGCCAGAACTATAGTGCCCCAGAAATAATAGTGCCAGAACTATAGTGCCCCAGAAATAATAGAGCCAGAACTATAGCGCCCCAGAAATAACAGCACCAGAACTATAGCGCCAAGAAATAAAAGTGCCAGAACTATAGTGCACAGAAATAATAGTGCCAGAACTATAGCGCCCCAGAAATAATAGTGCCAGAACAAATAGGCCCCAGAAATAACAGACCAGAACTATAGGCCCCCAGAAATAAAGACCAGAACTATAGGCACCAGAAATAATAGACCAGAACTATGGGCCCCCCAGAAATAATGTGCCAAACTATAGTGCCCCAGAAATAAAGTCCAGAATATAGCGCCCCAGAAATAATAGAGCCATAACTATAGCTCCCCAAAAAATAATAGGCCAAAAACTATTGGCCCCAGAAATAATAGAGCCAGAACTATAGCGCCCAGAAATAATAGAGCCAGAACTATATGCCCCAGAAATATAGGCCAGAACTATAGCACCCCAGAAATAACAGAACCAGAACTATAGCACCCCAGAAATAATAGAGCCAGAACTATAGCGCCCCAGAAATAATAGAGCCAGAACTATAGTGCCCCAGAAATAATAGAGCCAGAACTATAGTGCCCCAGAAATAATAGAGCCAGAACTATAGCGCCCAGAAATAATAGAGCCAGAACTATAGCACCCCAGAAATAATAGAGCCAGAACTATAGACCCCCAGAAATAATAGTGCCAGAACAAATATGCCCATAAATAATAGAGCCAGAACTAAGTGCCCAGAAATAAAGACCAGAACTATAGCCCCCAAGAAATAATAGAGCCAGAACTATAGTGCCCAGAAATAAGCGAGCCAGGACTATAGTGCCCCAGAAATAATAGTGCCAGAACTATAGCGATCCAGAAATAATTGAGGCAGAACTATAGTGCCAGAAATAAAGTGCCAAGAAACTATAGCACCAGAAATAATAGAGCCAGAACTATAGTGCCCAGAAATAATAGAGCCAGAACTATAGTGCCCAGAAATAATAGAGCCAGAACTATAGTGCCCAGAAATAATAGAGCCAGAACTATAGTGCCCCACAAATAATAGTGCCGGAACTATAGGCCCCAGAATAAAAAGTCCCAAAAATATAGTGCCCAGAAATAATAGGCCAGAACTATAGGCCCCAAAATAATATTGCCAGAAATATAGCGCCCCAGAAATAATAGAGCCAAAAACTATAAGGCCCCAAAAATAATAGAGCCAAACTATAGCATCCCAGAAATAATAAGCAGAACTATAGCACCCAGAAATAATAGTGCTAGAACTATAGTGCCCCCAGAAATAATGGGCCCAAAACTAAGAGCCCCAGAAATAAAAAACAAAAAAACTATAGTGCCCCAAAATAATAGAGCCAAAACTATAGGCCCCAGAATAATAGAGCCAAAAATTATACCCCAAAAATTAATAGAGCCAGAACTATAGCCCCAGAAATAATAGGCAAACTATAGTGCCCAGAAATAAAAAGGCCAGAATATAGCGCCCCAGAAAATAATATAGCCAAAACTATAGGCCCCAGAAATAATAGAGTCCAAACTATGGGCCCCCCAGAAATAAAAGAACCAGAACTAAGCACCCAGAAATAATAGAGCCAGAACTATAGGCCCCAGAAATAAATAGGCCAGAACTATAGCCCCCCAGAAATAAAGAGCCAGAACTATAGGCCCCAGAAATAATAAGCCAGAACTATAGCGCCCAAAATAGAGCCAGAAACTATAGCGCCCCGAAATAAATAAGCCAGAACTATGGGCCCCAGAAAAAAATAACCAAAACTATAGCGCCCCAGAAATAATAGAGCCAGAACTATAGCACCCAGAAATAATAGAGCCAGAACAAAATGCCCCAAAAAATAACAGACCAAAAACTATACCCCCCAAGAAATAAAAACCAAACTATAGGCCCCAGAAATAATAGAGCCAGAACTATAGCGCCCAGAAATAATAGAGCCAAAACTATAGTGCCCCAGAAATAATAGTGCCAGAACTATAGCGCCCAGAAATAATAGAGCCAGAACTATAGCGCCCAGAAATAATAGACCAGAACTATAGTGCCCCAGAAATAAAAGAACCAGAACTATAGTGCCCAGAAATAATAGTTGCCAGAATATAGTGCCCCAGAAATAAAAGTGCCAGAAATAAAGCGCCCCAGAAATAATAGTGCCAGAACTATAGTGCCCAGAAATAATAGAGCCAGAACTATAGTGCCCCGAAATAATAGAGCCAGAACTATAGCACCCAGAAATAATAGAGCCAGAACTATAGCACCCAGAATTAATAGAGCCAGAACTATAGCACCCAGAAATAATAGAGCCAGAACTATAGCACCCCAGAAATAACAGAACCAGAACTATAGCGCCCCAGAAATAATAGTGCCAGAACTATAGTGCCCCAGAAATAATAGAGCCAGAACTATAGTGCCCAGAAATAATAGAGCCAGAACTATAGTGCACAGAAATAATAGTGCCAGAACTATAGTGCCCCAGAAATAATAGAGCCAGAACTATAGCGCCCCAGAAATAATAGAGCCAGAACTATAGCGCCCCAGAAATAATAGAGCCAGAACTATAGCGCCCAGAAATAATAGAGCCAGAACTATAGCGCCCCAGAAATAATAGAGCCAAAACTATAGTGCCCCAGACATAATAGAGCCGGAACTATAGCACCCCACAAATAATAGAGACAGAACTATAGCACCCAGAAATAACAGAACCAGAACTAAGCCCCCGGGAAATAAAAAACCAGAACAAATAGCACCCCAGAAATAATAGTGCCAGAACTATAGTGCCCAGAAATAATAGAGCCAAAACTATAAGCCCCAGAAATAATAGAGCCGGAACTAGCGCCCAGAAATAATAGAGCCAGAACTATAGCACCCCAGAAATAACAGAACCAGAACTATAGTGCCCCAGAAATAATAGAGCCAGAACTATAGTGCCCAGAAATAATAGAGCCAGAACTATAGTGCCCCAGACATAATAGAGCCAGAACTATAGCCCCAGATAAATAAGCCAGAACTATAGCCCCAGAAATAAGAGCCAGAACTATAGCCCCAGAAATCATAGCGCCAGAACTATAGTGCCCAGAAATAATAGTGCCAGAACTATAGCCCCAGAAATAATAGAACCAGAACTATAGCACCCCAGAAATAACAGAGCCAGAACTATAGTGCCCCAGAAATAATAGAGCCAGAACTATAGTGCTCCAGAAATAATAGAGCCAGAACTATAGCGCCCCAGAAATAATAGAGCCAGAACTATAGCGCCCAGAAATAATAGTGCCAGAACTATAGCGCCCCAGAAATAATAGAGCCAGAACTATAGCGCCCAGAAATAATAGAGCCAGAACTATAGCGCCCAGAAATAATAGTGCCAGAACTATAGCGCCCCAGAAATAATAGAGCCAGAACTATAGCACCCAGAAATAATAGTGCCAGAACTATAGAGCCCCAGAAATAATAGAGCCAGAACTATAGCACCCCAGAAATAATAGAGCCAGAACTATAGTGCCCCAGAAATAATAGAGCCAGAACTATAGCGCCCCAGAAATAATAGAGCCAGAACTATAGCGCCCCAGAAATAATAGAGCCAGAACTATAGTGCCCCAGAAATAATAGTGCCAGAACTATAGCGATCCAGAAATAATAGAGCCAGAACTATAGCGCCCCAGAAATAATAGAGCCAGAACTATAGCGCCCCAGAAATAATAGAGCCAGAACTATAGCGCCCAGAAATAATAGAGCCAGAACTATAGTGCCCCAGAAATAATAGTGCCAGAACTATAGCACCCCAGAAATAATAGAGCCAGAACTATAGCGCCCAGAAATAATAGAGCCAGAACTATAGTGCCCCAGAAATAATAGAGCCAGAACTATAGCGCCCCAGAAATAATAGAGCCAGAACTATAGTGCCCAGAAATAATAGAGCCAGAACTATAGCGCCCCAGAAATAATAGTGCCAGAACTATAGCGCCCAGAAATAATAGAGCCAGAACTATACGCCCCAGAAATAATAGGCCAAACTATAGTCCCCAAAAATAAAAAGAGCCAAAAACTATGGGCCCCCAGAAATAATAGAGCCAGAACTATAGCGCCCCAGAAATAATAGAGCCAGAACTATAGCACCCCAGAAATAATAGAGCCAGAACTATAGTGCCCCAGAAATAATAGTGCCAGAACTATAGTGCCCCAGAAATAATAGTGCCAGAACTATAGCGCCCAGAAATAATAGAGCCAGAACTATAGTGCCCCAGAAATAATAGTGCCAGAACTATAGTGCCCAGAAATAATAGAGCCAGAACTATAGTGCCCAGAAATAATAGTGCCAGAACTATAGCGCCCAGAAATAATAGTGCCAGTACTATAGTGCCCCAGAAATAATAGAGCCAGAACTATAGCGCCCAGAAATAATAGAGCCAGAACTATAGTGCCCCAGAAATAATAGTGACAGTACAATAGCACCCCAGAAATAATAGAGCCAGAACTATAGCGCCCAGAAATAATAGAGCCAGAACTATAGTGCCCAGAAATAATAGTGCCAGAACTATAGCGCCCGAGAAATAATAGAGCCAGAACTATAGCGCCCCAGAAATAATAGAGCCATGACTATAGTGCCCCATAAATAATAGAGCCAGAACTATAGCGCCCAGAAATAATAGAGCCAGAACTATAGTGCCCAGAAATAATAGAGCCAGAACTATAGTGCCCCAGAAATAATAGAGCCAGAACTATAGTGCCCCAGAAATAATAGAGCCAGAACTATAGTGCCCAGAAATAATAGTGTCATAAGGACACAATATCATGAAAGACATTGTTGCTCTTTGATGGTTCATGTTGCAGTTGCTCTCCTCGTCCACTAGATGTTGCTCACAAGTTTATCTATTATGCAGTATTATTACCATGGGTGTAGCTCCTGCAGGGGGCAGCATTCTGCCAGGTATAAGGTTCGGTGCAGCAATATGCTCTGCACTGGTTGTAGGGAGGGTTCATTGGGCCCCGTAGTGACAGGAAACCAGTAATACTGAGTCTGGATAGTGGCGCCATATACCAGGGAGCCCCATCGTGCAACACTTTATTCTGCACATATATCATCAATGCTGCTGCACACGTGGCCCCTTCATCTCTGGAGCAGCTGCCTTGGTTGTGGTCAGTGGACACATTGACATCACAGGGCGTCAGCAATGTAGGGTCACCACCAGCCTCACACTGCAGGGCGCCCCCTATAGGCGGAGCACTTTAGCGTTACACTGTCTATAATGACCCGGCCATGTTCTTGCTGGCTGGGTTACTCCGCTTCTCTCCAGGTTATGGTGGATCCCCGCCGCCACCGCCTATCATCAGGGTCAGGAGGTCTCTGTAGACTTGATCCGGTCGCTGTAGAAGTCGTCTTTATATCACGAAGTGAGAAGACACCGGAGGATTTCTCGTCAGCTCTCAGGGAACTGGGGAGGAAACAATTTACAGGGTGAGGGCTATTATAAATGACCATTATATTAATATAATATACAACCGGACCACGTTACACTCACAGTACATTGTTACCACTTATTCTCCAGTCACATCCAGAGCTGCATTCATTATTCTGCTTTTCCATAATTTCTTAGGCTGCAATCGCATCCAGAGCTGCATTCATAATTCTGCTTTTCCATCATATCTTATGCTGCAATCACAATTCTGAGTTTCCAGTGCTCCTCCAGTCACCTCCAGAGCTGCATTCATAATTCTGATTTTCCATTATACTTTGTTCTCCACTCACATCAAGATCTGCATTTACTATTCTGCTGTTATGTCACATTTTATTCTCCAGTCACATCTAGAGCTGCAATCATTAATCTGCTGTTCCATTTTTCCATCATATCATATATTCCAGTCACATGCAAATTTAGATTCATAATTATGCTATTCCACCATATCTGTACTCCAGTCACATCCAGAGCTGCATTCATAATTCTGCTGTTCCATCATATCTTATGCTGTAATCACATCCAGAGCTGCATTCATAATACTGCTATTCCATCATATATTTTGCAACAATCACATACAGAGCTGCATTCACAATTCTGCTTTACTCTATTACAACTATATTGGCAGACACTGTTGCAATAACACTGAGCTTGGATAACGCACTACAGTCAGTCATAAAGGAAAAATGGTAAGTACAAGATACAAGGATTTATTACATCCATCACCAATAGACTGTATGGGGATGAGCTGCAGGACTAATGCTGCTGCCACAGTCCCACTAACATTTCTATATGGACCTGCATCTCCTGTCTGATAAATGGGACCAAACAGTGTCCACATAGCACAAAACCGCCATAATGTTCCTCTGTACAAAGTACAAGTAACACTACCAAGATTCCTCCCATACATCTCAAAGCAATGTGCCAAAACTGTGCGCCAAAGATATGCCCCAAATATATGCCCCAAAGCTATGCACCAAAGTCATACAGCGCCCAACATATCAGCCGTCTACTGACCCCCATAATCCCAGCACAGTTTTCAAACCATACTGTCATATAGTGCCCAGAGACAAGGAATAATACTGCCACATTGTATCCGGAAAGGGTTCATACAGACAGTGCTCATATAGTAGATCTATGCAGTCCTCACATAGTAGATCTATATACTGCTCATATAGTAGATCTATGCAGTCCTCAAATAGTAGATCTATATACTGCTCATATAGTAGATCTATGCAGTCCTCATATAGTAGATCTATATACTGCTCATATAGTAGATCTATGCAGTCCTCATATGGTAGATCTATATACTGCTCATATAGTAGATCTATGCAGTCCTCACATAGTAGATCTATATACTGCTCATATAGTAGATCTATGCATTCCTCATATAGTAGATCTATATTTCTGCTCATATAGTAGATCTATGCAGTCCTCACATAGTTTGATCTATATACTGCTCATATAGTAGATCTATGCAGTCCTCATATAGTAGATCTATATTACTGCTCATATAGTAGATCTATGCAGTCCTCATATAGTAGATCTATATACTGCTCATATAGTAGCATCTATGCAAGTCCTCACTAGTAGATCTATATACTGCTCATATAGTAGATATATGCAGTCCTCATATTAGTAGATCTATATACTGCTCATATAGTAGATCTATGCAGTCCTCACATAGTAGATCTATATACTGCTCATATAGTAGATCTATGCAGTCCTCACATAGTAGATCTATATACTGCTCATATAGTAGATCTATGCAGTCCTCACATAGTAGATCTATATACTGCTCATATAGTAGATCTATGCAGTCCTCAGATGGTTGATCTATATACTGCTCATATAGTAGATCTATGCAGTCCTCATATAGTAGATCTATATACTGCTCATATAGTAGATCTATGCAGTCCTCACATAGTAGATCTATATACTGCTCATATAGTAGATCTATGCAGTCCTCAAATAGTAGATCTATATACTGCTCATATAGTAGATCTATGCAGTCCTCACATAGTAGATCTATATACTGCTCATATAGTAGATCTATGCAGTCCTCATATGGTAGATCTATATACTGCTCATATAGTAGATCTATGCAGTCCTCATATGGTAGATCTATATACTGCTCATATAGTAGATCTATGCAGTCCTCATATAGTAGATCTATATACTGCTCATATAGTAGATCTATATATTGCTCATATAGTAGATCTATGCAGTCCTCATATGGTAGATCTATATACTGCTCATATAATAGATCTATATACTGCTCATACAGTAGATCTATATACTGCTCCTTTAGTAGTATGGTTATATAAGGAATCTATACAGCGCTTAAACTATATAATAATGCCATAAAATACAGCTCTACAGTTCTCTTATAACAGTGCCGCCATCACACCCGTGTACCTGCAGCATACACTCCATGCACAGTGACTGTCTATGACCCCTCAGTATTCTCGCCACAATGCACTGCTCCTCACTCCTGTTCTTGTGGTGGTGCCCCAGTAGCCCCCCAGTTAGAGTTCGGTGCTGTAAGGTTTCTTTCAAAATGGACTTTATTGTAGAAAAATGAATAATAAAGGGGTGACTCTAAGAGGATATGAGGTACACCTGAAAAACTAAAGACCAAAGAACAGGGATGGGAGTCCAGCAGGCAGAAACCAAAAGGGATATACAGGCAAAGGGAAGCAGAACAAAAGTCCAGGTGGTCAGAAAACTATGCAGGAACCCACATGCAGAGCAAATCTCAGGCAATGAGGGAAACAATAGCCAGGGCTGAATAGTTCCCCCAGTGTGGGTGATGAAGAGCAGCTGTGCTAGGTGAAGCCAAGCGCTTAACTGTTACCCTGCTGGAAGGCACAGAAAGCGCTTGACTATCCACAGCATAGCCGCTGCCAGGGTCAAGTGGCAGGTTGCAGCACGATGCCGGGCGGATCATGAAAGGTGCCCAATTTGTCGCCCCCTGCCGCACATTTCTTATGTAATACAGTAATGGGATTCTTACCGGAGCTGCAGACAGGGAAATCTCGTTTCTCATCTGCAAGACACAATCCACAATAACCTCGGATTATTAATGCGCAATTCTCGGGTTTTTGCTACTGCACTAAACAATTTACAAAGCTGAATTTAAAAATAAATAAATTGGGAAATCTTTGTGGTTTTTTGTGATCTTGACCAGGTGACCCTTGAGCAGACCTGACGTGAACTCCTTGTAGACCCTATAGCAAAGTAATACAACTGCTAGCGCAGAAGAGGAGTGGTAGTATCATTCATGGTCAGAACAGGCTTCAGCTGTAACAGGACTAAAGTGGACAATCTCTGGTGATCAGGTCACTCTTCTTACTCTTACTCTCTATAAGTGGACAATCACCAACTTAATTGATGGACACTCTCCTCCTCTCTAGATGGACACTCACCTTCTCTGTAGCAGGACACTCACCTCTTCTCTAGCTGAACACTCACCCCCTTCTTAGATGGGCGCTCACCCCCTTCATAGATGGACACTCACATCCTCTCTAGATGGACATTCACCCCCTCTCTAGATGGATACTCTCCCCTCTCTAGCTGTATACTCACCCCCTCTCTAGCCGGACACTAATCTCCTCTAAAGATGGACACTCACCCCCTCCCTAGCTGGACACTCCCCCCCTCTCTAGCTGGACACGCAAACCCCTCTCTAGCTGAACATGCACCTCCCTCTCTAGCTGGACATGCACACCCTCTCTATCTGGATGCTCATTCCTTCTCTAGATGGACACTCACCTCCTCTATAGATGGACACTAACCTCCTCTATAGATGGACACTCACCTCCTCTCTAGATGGAAACTCGCCAAATCGTTAGATGGGCGGTCACCTCCTTTCTAGCTGGACACTCACATCCTCTCTAGATGGACACTCACCTCCTCTATAGATGGACACTCACTTCCTCTCTAGATGGACACTCACCTCCTCTCTAGATGGACACTCACCTCCTCTCTATATGGACACTCACCCCCTCTCTAGATGGACACTCACAACCTCTCTAGATGGAAACTCCCCACCTCTCTAGATCGACAGTACCCTCCTCTCTTGCTGGACACTCACCTCATCTCTAGATGGACACTCACCCTATCTCTAGATGGACACTCACCTCCTCTATAGATGGACGCTAACAATTATTAAAGGACATTTACCTGTTCTATTGTAAGACTCAACCTCCATAGATGGACAATAATCTCCACAGATGGACATTTACCTCTACAGTTGGACATTTACCTCTATTGATAGACACTAACCCCTCTAGATGGACACTTATCTCCTCTATGGTTAGACACTCATCTCCTCTCTAGATGAACACTCACCTTCTCTCTAGATGGACACTCACCTTCTCTCTAGATGGACACTCACCTTCTCTCTAGATGGACACTCACCCTCTCTAGATGAACACTCACCCCATCTCTAGCTGGACACTCATCTCCTCTCTAGCTGGACACTCATCTCCTCTCTAGCTGGACACTCATCTCCTCTCTAGCTGGACACTCATCTCCTCTCTAGCTGGACACTCTCCTGCCATACCTTGGAACTTGTTTACTGTGTTTGCCCTTAAGTTTGCCCTCAGTCAAGATGGTGGATCAGTGTCTCACTGGGTTGCCTTCTTGTTTCCTGTTTCCTGTTGCCAGCATATATAAACTCCTCAAGCCTGATCTCCATTGCTTGAGTATTGTGTTAAGCTCCTGCTGTGCAGTCCTCTAGCCTGGAACTTGCTTTCCTTGTGAGTTCCTCACCTTTGCGGTTTACCCTGCAAACTCTGATATCTATGTATCGCTCAACTGTGCTTCTCCTGACCTTGCCTGGATCCAGTCTACATCTCTGCTGCCTCCTGTTCCAGTCTGCATTTGCCTTCGCTGTGCCCAAGCCAGTCCAAGCCATTGGATTCCAGCTGTATCCACTAGTATCTTGACACTCATCTCCTCTCTAGATGGACACTCACCCCCCACCCTCTAGCTGGACCCTCACCCCATCTCTAGCTAGACCCTCAACCCATCTCTAGCTGGAACCCAACCCATCTCTAGCTGGACACTCACCCCATCTCTTGCTAGACACTCAACCCATCTCTAGCTGGACCCTCAACCCATCTCTAGCTGGAACCTCAACCCATCTCTAGCTGGACCCTCAACCTATCTCTAGCTGGACACTCACCTCCTCTCTAGCTGGACCCTCACCTCCTCTCTAGCTGGACACTCACCACCTCTCTAGCTGGACACTCACCTCCTCTCTAGCTGGACACTCACCCCCTCTCTAGCTGGACACTCACCCCCTCTCTAGCTGGACACTCACCCCCTCTCTAGCTGGACACTCACCCCCCTTTCTAGCTGGACACTCACCCCCCTCTCTATCTGGACACTCACCCCCCTCTCTATCTGGACACTCACCCCCTCTCTATCTGGACACTCACCCCCTCTCTATCTGGACACTCACCCCATCTCTAGGTGGACACTCACCCCATCTCTAGGTGGACACTCATCCACTCTCTTGCTGGATACTCACCTTCTCTCTAGATGGACACTCACCCCATCTCTAGATGGACACTCACCTCCTCTATAGATGGACACTAACAATTATAAAAGGAAATTTACCTGTTCTATAGTAAGACTCAACCTCCATAGATGGACATTTACCTCTATAGTTGGAAATTTGCCTCAACTGATAGACACTAACCCCTCTAGATGGACACATCTCCTCTGTGGTTAGACACTTCACCTCTATACATAGACTCCTATTTCCTCTATGGTTAGACATTCACCTCATCTCTAGATGGACACTCACCCCTTCTATAGATGGAGACTCGGCCAATATAGATATAGAACCAGCAGCGTAGTGAAACGTATCAAACTTTAATAATTACAGTTAAAGAGAGTGAGACATTAGTCGTTCCCTTACAGAGTGTCCATATTTCTGCAAGTATGAAAGATTACTCATATTTTTGTTGCGGCATAGCATGCCGTTCAGACTCAGTCAATGGCGCCGCTCATCTGGCAGGAGAGCATGGAGACGCCAAGCTATATATACTCAGCCGTGAAGAAAAAGAAGGGCTATTTTTGTATTATAGATGGAGACTCACCTTCTCTCTAGATGGACACTCACCTCTCTCTATATGGACACTCACCTCCTCTCTTATGGACACTCACTCCTCTCTAGATGGACTCTCACCCCTCTCTATATGGACACTCACCTCCTCTCTATATGGACACTCACCTCCTCTCTAGCTGGATACTCACCTCCTCTCTAGCTGGATACTCACCTTCTCTCTAGATGGACACTCACCTCCTCTCTATATGGACACTCACCTCCTCTCTATATGGACACTCACCTCCTCTCTATATGGACACGCACCTCCTCTCTATATGGACACGCACCTCCTCTCTAGCTGGATACTCACCTTCTCTCTAGATGGACACTCACCCCTCTATAGATGGAGACTCACCTTCTCTCTAGATGGATACTCACCCCTCTCTATATGGACACTCACCTCCTCATTATATGTACACTCACCTTCTCTCTAGATGGACACTCACCCCTCTCTATATGGACACTCACCTCCTCTCTAGCTGGATACTCACCTTCTCTCTAGATGGACATTCACCCCTCTATAGATGGACACTCACCTTCTCTCTAGATGGACATTCACCCCTCTCTATATGGACACTCACCTCCTCACTATATTTACACTCACCTCCTCTCTAGCTGGATACTCACCTTCTCTCTAGTTGGAGACTCGCCCCCTCTATAAATGGACACTCACCTCCTCTTTAGATGGACACTCACCCCCTCTGCAGATGGATACTCACCTTCTCTCTAGATGGAGACTCGCCCCCTCTATAAATGGACACTCACCTCCTCTCTAGATGGACACTCACCCCTCTATAGATTCACACTCACCCCTCTATAGATGGACACTCACCCCCTCTATAGATGGACACTCACACCCTCTATAGATGGACACTCACACCCTCTATAGATGGACACTCACACCCTCTATAGATGGACACTCGCCCCCTCTATAGATGGACGCTAACAGTTATAAAAGGACATTTACCGTCCTGCTCTATACTAAGACTAAACCTCCATAGATGGACACCAATCTCCATAGATGTACATTTACCTCTTAGGATGGAATTTTACCGCTATAGTTGGACACTTACCTCGATTGATAGACATTGACCCCTCTAGATGGATACGTATCTCTGTAGTTGGATACTAACCTGTATAGTTGGACATTTACCTCGATTGATAGCCACTAACTCCTCTAGGTGGACTCTTATCTCTGTAGTTGGACACTAACCTCTATAGTTGGATATTTACCTCTATAGATGGACACTTACCTCCTAAAAAGGTACAGTTGAAGTAACTGCACACTTCACACGTACTGTCTAATACATAAGAGCTTCCACTTTTCTTCATGAGTCGGAAGGTCTCAGCCACTGGGATCAATACTTCCTGTTCTTTGGGGAACATGGAGATTCTGTGGATGTCAACACCGAAGCAAGTTGTCATCTCGAAGAACAATCCCCCGGAATATTCCTTGGCCACTTCTATATTCCGAGACGAAGAGGTGAATCTGCCGAACCTCAGGTCCTCATCCTCCGACACCTGCAGAGACCTGTCCGTGCCCCTGAAGACCTTGTGGGTCTGGGTCTGTCTTCTCGAGTTCTTCCTCAGCACCTGCAAGGCTCGGGTCAGGTAGAAGTGGAGAGCCTTGTAGTGGAAGTCCTCCATGTAGCGCCGTCTTGACCGTCCAGCCACCGTCACATTCCCATTGAGTTCTTTATAAATCGGGCTGCTCTTTGGCCAGTCGGTGGTGTGACCTGTTGGAATACCAAATCTTCCTTGAAGTCGTGGGGGCCGGGGACTTTCTTGCCCCCTGTGCGAAAAGGGTCCCGGGCCCAAACCAAAGGCCCCGTTGGAGGATTGTTCCCAAGTTAAAATTTTTTGGGCATGAGTTTCCTCAAAATGTCGGCACTCCAATGTTGTTCAAAGGTTGGGATTAAAGTCCTATTGAGGGTTAACTCTCTACAAGAGATAAAAAAGGAAAATGGGGTTCAAAAAATTCCCAAGAAAGGGCCCGAATATTGTGAGCCCACGGAAAAGTGGGCTTTGATGGAAAATGAGGAAAATCAAAATGGGATAAGGGAAAAGGGGGGAAAACAAAAGAGTGGGGGTTTAGAGAAAATTGGGGATAGCATGGGGAGGGGGTAATTTGATGGGGGGTGGCAAAAAAAATCGGAAAGGGGGTTATAAGGCAGGGGGGGTTTAATAAAGGAGAGTGGGGGGTAAAAATTGGGGAGAGGGGAATAATGAGGGGGGGTAATGGGAGGGAAAAGGGTGGGGTTGATAGGATGGAGGGTGGGGGTGATAGGATGGAGAGTGGGGGGTGATAGGATGGAGGGTGGGGGTGATAGGATGGAGAGTGGGGGGTGATAGGATGGAGAGTGGGGGTGATAGGATGGAGAGTGGGGGTGATAGGATGGAGAGTGGGGGGTGATAGGGTGGAGGGTAAAGATGGGGGGGTTTAAAAGGAAAAGAACAGGAGTGGGGTTAGAAAGGACAAGGGGGGGGAATAAAATGGGGAGTTTGGGGTATTTGGAAAAAAGGGTATAGGGTGGAAAAGTAGTATGTATTAAAATA